>SJOL01005146.1:471383-524695 GCA_004794785.1 Opisthorchis felineus | reverse complement strand
GAAATTCGGTAACAGTTGCTGCGATAGAATCGGCAAAAGATAGTGAAGTGCCAATTTGCGATGGAACTGATGTCTGAAGACTGATAACTTGAGTAAGACACTGAATAAGTCGCAACTGCGATTGTTCAAACTGCGCTTGTTGCTGGTTAAGGATTGCTTTCAAATCCTCGTCTGAAACTGGCATGTTTGTATTCGCGTTGGGCTCCCGTCGCCAGTGTTATATCCTTTTTGGTAATGTATCAATTAGACCCGTCAGTTCACCGGAATGGAGAAGACAAACAACTTCGAGGAAGTTATAACGCAAACAAGTGGATCCTTCCGTGATGTGGAATTCAACTGAACCAGAATATAAAAAGAGATAACAGTCCAATAGGATGTCAGTGAGAGGCTGAAATGTAGGAACAAAGTTTCAGTATACAAAACAAATCGTTAGCAAAGTGGATTTGTTCGTTTGGAGGTAGTCCTCCTAACAGTACCTTAGGAATGAACCGTCCGGAAACATATGCAAATATATACTGTCCTCAGAATACAATCACCCAACACCCCGCGAATATCATACACTGATACAACCAAGGAAAATAAAAGACATGGTCGGGACCAAACAGTTGGTTTAATACACACAAACATTACACATTTTGTCTCAGTAACGTAACTTCTGGTGATTACCTTAATACATGTGGAGGCAACCTTGTACCAACGGATCAGTACAAAACAGAAGAGTTTGCAAGATTTCGTCAGTATTCATTTGTAAATCAACCCACTTGTTGGCTCAGCACAAACACTCGCGGATGAACTGGTTTCAGCTTTATTCATTTTGTCGCCGTTCAGTCTGACTTGAAGAAGAATGTGGGACAGGCTCGTCGACCTGATTGGTTAAAGGTTCATTGATCATCATGGAAAATCTTATTAATGGATGCTCCCCTGCAAGCAGGATAGAGCGCCGATCCCGATTGTCGTGATACTTCATTAGAGCATCGTGTAACGTTGGCAGCTCGTCTTGATACAAACCTTTAATATCGCTGTCCGTCGAGATACTGTCACTGTTTGTCAACGAATGATCCTGTCCCACCTCAGCTGGCTGGATATCAGTCGGTGAACTGGAAACTGGTGATTGCCGGTCACTCTCAGCAAATATGAGACACATCTTGTTGATTATGCTGAACTCGCGCACCAGACTGCAAAGGTGACCAAAGTCGGTCCATCCCAAATTAACTTCATGAATGTTCAGTGTAACGTCATCCTGTGGAAAGAAAAGTTAGGAAATTTAAACATTTTATGTCAAACAAACCCAAGAAACTTGGAGTTGATACATGATTCTAGCAACTAACCAGGTTGAACAAAATGCCTAGAGCTCAGATTACGAGCTCGCTATTTCAGAATTTCGAAGGACAATTCACAATACCTGATTCGCGTAACAAACATCTTAAGAAGAACTTCAAAACTGTAGCCGCTTCACTACAAATTTATTTTCCCGTTAAAGGCTGATGTTGACTAAAATTCCACCTTACTCTCACGGTAGCGGCATGCGACTGCAGTTGCCTATGAGCTGCCGAAAAAACATTTATTTTGCACCTTCCGGCAAGACAACTTTTCTATCTAATCCGGCATTCTTCGTCTACTGCATGTACCGCAGCACCACTGTTATTCTCGCTCGACATGAGCTGTCTTGCTGAAAACTCAGTGCTCGGGTTCATAACAGACAAACTTGGTTGGATGTAAAGTACTCTGTTGGTAGTGTTCGTGAATGCACCAGGTAGTGAAATAATTGAGGGAACTTGCCACAGGCCTCTAAATTGTCTGCATCGAGCACCTTACACCGAATAAGACCAACCAGGGTAACTTGAACGGGGTACCACCAACTGTATCCAATTCTAACTTAGAACTTTCCTCGCTCTTCATTAAACAGCTCTCATGATTCCGTTCCATTCTGTAAATTTTCATCAGCCCGTTTCAGTTCGTTCCATTGTTTTGATTCAGAGGGGTTGTTGATCAGGTGGCTGCTGATCTGTTCGCCGAGGTTGGCGAACATTCTCCAAAAGGGATAGTTCAGTCATCCACAAGAAGTCCTTTGTTACAGGGTTATTATCGCTGGTGCGGTCGTCAATCATGGGCTTGTCAAGTAATTATTTTGCAATTGTTCAAGAACCACGCATTTTTGTGAAATGCATAGGTTTAGCGGACCTGTTGATGATGCATAATGCAACTAACTGACCGATCGGGTAGGTTTTTATATATAACTACAGAAAAGAAATTAATATCAGAATATGAGTACAAAGGCAGCTTATGAATACAAAGCGATGTTGTCTATTGAATATTGGTCGGAAAACAGTAGTCTATTAGGAGCGGGTTGTTCTTCCTATCTGATGATGATAGGACGAAGCGATTTAATTGTGTCCCTTTTATAAGTAACGCAAAATTAGGTCCCAAAATTTCAGTAACTCTTCTAATCCTCTTCAAACTTTTATTTGGATAAAACATATGCGCCTGAATAACTGAAAATACCGCTGTGTGTGTTCGCCTCAAATTTTCGCAGGGACTATTGTAGGTGCACTAGACTTGGCGTCACTACCCATAGGGTCGCTGATCCATGGACAGTTCTCTTGCCCTTTCTAGCACTTATCAGCTACTCGGAGTCCCTGAGTTTCCACCAATCCTATCTTTAGTAATTATTTATGAGCGTTCTTCTGCTCACATCTTCAAACTGGTGTCCAAGGCTGACATAAAATCGATAGCAAACAAGGGATTAATCCTACCTGATGTAGCTGAAAAACAATGAGACTTGAAGAGGGGTGCAAAGGAGTTTTCACCAAAATCACCAGAAAAACCTGAATCACCCTGAGTACGCTTCCAACTGAAACAAGGGACAAATTATGCGCAGTCTAATAAACGGGAGAATAGATAGGTAGACTGCACTCGACAGAGTACACAATATACTGTTTGTCAAATGGCAGCGCAATCTAGAACGGTGCGTTCAGTGAGTGCTTCGGCCAAATTCACTCTAACCGAACCGCTCTCCCGTACTGTTCAGGTGTCCAGCATCAGAAGCTGCGTTGACCGTGTCATGTATTGCGTACGCCAAACCATCGTTTGCCGAAGAGAGTGCTGTTTTCCGTGTCCAATACAGAGTGGCGGAAGAAGACAGGTGACCAACCCTTGAGCTGGCAGAGGGGTATGAAAGGGATTGCGAAACGTTTGGGTACTGTCGGTGCTACTCGTCTTCCAGGTCACCTCACTGCACCTGGTTGAATACACTGCAGATATGGCTGCTGATCGATGTGAATGGCGTTCTTGTTGTCAATTTCTATCCAGATTGTTTGAATGAGTGTCTGGAGGTGTAGGAACCTCGGAATGGTTGTGGTAGAGTAGCACTAAGTCCCTTCTCCGTCCACTTTTATTCTTTTTTTTCACAATAAGGCCTTCAAATAAATTATGGTTGTACGGCAGTAAAGGGTCGGAGCTGAATGTTGATATGCTGTCTATGGTGATGATAATGATGATTTAATATTAGCCAGTGACGATGGAGCTGTAAAGAAATAGTACTATGAAGGGGTGGAAAGCAGAGATGGATATTTTAGAACGTTCCGCCGGTGTAAAAGCATCTGGCTGATAGATGTACTGGCTATTAAGGTTTTTTTGCGCTGGACCGATCACCAAGTGATAGCCCGAAGACCAATTGAGGCAACGTCAAAATCAATGGTTCTTGCGTCTGGGTAATTTAAACGCATCAGCTTGATCCCGTAAAAGTGCATGTAAGTTTCTAGACGAATCAGCTTGGCTCAACTCATAGGTAGAGGCAACCTTCGCACTCAAAAATGTAAGCGGTTGCTTTTAATTACCGAATTCATTTCGTACCACATTCAGTGGAATAGGGCAGTAATGTGGTACTACCGCAAATTACTGAGTACTAAGGATTCAGAGGTCGATTCGAACGTGTGATGTACCGAGTTTGGTGCATCTTTAGATACGCTAGTCACAGTCGTTTATTTCTGAAGCGATCAATTGAGGAATAAGGACATCGCTTGTACGAACGTGCAGCTCGTAGTTTTTGTGAATGTAATTGGTAGAGCAATCGGTTCAGTTTTCGGTAATTACATATGAATGAGTATATAGCATGCCAGGTAATAAAAAACCTAATAGGTTTACTGAGGACGTTTATGCGATCTCCAGCAAACTACACGGAAATAGATTAAATATTTCCTGTGTAGATCAGCAATGCTCATAGCGAAACATATAACGTCGGCAACGCTCACCAGCATGGCAAAATTCACGGGAACTTGATCAGCTTTCCTGTCCTTCAGTGTTCTCCTCAAAAAGTATACGTAGATTCCGAAGTGGAAGGTGATACTGACGAGAACCATAGTGTAGAATACCTGCTTCGGGTGAATCTGAAACAGTGCTTTGTGTTTTGCGGTCATCCGATCATTTCCTGTAACAAGGAAAAAAGATCAGGTGTCGCAAGTGTTGATGAATACCCTCATAAACAGCCTTGAAAAATATGCAAAGATCTTTCACCATCAAAATCTATGATAGCTAGTTTTGAAAGTCTTGTTATTCACACCTTATTGTCCTAGAGAAGTAAATACCAAGATAATGCCCCATTCATCCAGACAGTGCGGACAATACAGGTAGAGAGCACTCAATTACTCGAGCTCAAAAAGATTTCTAATAGGCTTTCTTGAGTTTGTTGTCCTGAAAGTGTCCCATATTCTCGCGGGATGCAGTAAGCTCCTCAAAAACCAGCCTTGACTAAGGATCGCATCCGAATATCCCCCCGGAGCGGAGTTATTAGGCCGAACAGTTATCCGAGAACGTCCTGAAAATCACGGACAACAACTCCGTTTTTTCCGCGAAATACGTTCATTCGCGCATCATTTGGGTTTTACCGGCAGATGATATTTTTCAACCGAACGTGCTGCACCATGGCGGATTCATGTTTCACTTGGTACGATATTCCAGGTATTGCAGTATAGCTTCGCAGAGGAAACTACTCACAAGATGGTGAAATCTCTTGTACGGCCCACGACTTCCATCTTTCCTGGGGCTCATCAGGTAGGCATAGTCCCTGAGTTTTCTTATCCTTGGAGAATACCGGATAAGCCGCAAGAGGGGAAAACCAGTCGTGTGCTGTGCTTCCTTTTGAGTACTACGTTCCGTCAAGATTATTCCTCCATTTTTAAACACAGTTTTAAATAAATTGTCACCAATGTTGAGATGCCACCAGAATGAAAAATTACGTAAGATATTTCGAAAGCTTGAAAAGTGAATCGATTCCAAACTTTTTTTGGATGACGTGTTAGCTATCATGGACAGTTCCTAATGTTTTCGGATCCCCAGCAGCGTTTTGCAAAGCAGCTACCTCAAACGACATGGTGAGAATCTATCCGTTTGCTCCTAAAGTACTTCAAGACCAAGTATAGTACCTCCTGTCGGAGTTGATGAGCCATGAAATTGACCACCCTTCGTCACCGGACATCCGCTTTCTGAAATGATTTGTTTGTCGACCGCACAAAATGTAACATTGGTTCCTGTTTATATTTCCGCTGAGAAACAAGTGGATGCCCGGACTGGTTGGTCGAGACATGACGTTTGTGGTGTCACAAGAAGGGTTAACGGCCGTTGGGGGTGCGTTCCGATGGATGACATTGAGTGATTGAGGGGCACTCGATAAATCACGTCGAACGATTCGGCAAGGTTGACACAGTGATCCATATCGATTAAATGAACCGCGATCGCGCGCGTCACGTGCTTGATTTTGCGGGATCCACTACACAATGACAAACGCTCAGTCATTCTCTGAGACTTACACCGAGTCGTACGACCCATGTAGTTTGCGCCATATTCATAAACGAAAGGAGAGATAACAAAAGAAGAGTCATATACGAGTACCTCATCCTTTTTTACCAACATGCCCCCATTTGAAACGATTGACTTTATGTGCCGTTCTATCAGCCCTGCGATTCCCATAGTGATCCCAAATTCTAGAGAGTTACTTTATCGATGTGCATTCCAAAATCTCCACAGTCTGAGTTCGCACTTGTTCTAAATACCAATTCTTTGAATGAACTCCCACAATTTAGTGAGAAATTTCCAGAGTACTGTTTTAGTTTATGATTTCCTACAACACTCTTCTATACAAGTCTAGTCCTGGTATTTACTGAATACACAAATTGTTGAGATTCATTCTGGAAATCTTCAAATTGAATTCAATTCATCAGCTACAAACCGTCACCATAGGCACGTTGGTTCCAGCTGCTACAGTTTCGGAAAACGGGAGTGTGTGGGACACAGCCAAGCGATGACATGTTCAGTTTGTTCGGAAATTGGGTAGCTACGTATTGAAGGCGATAGCTTTGATGCATGAGGGCCATTGACTGCGTGATTGGGTCATTTCTGCCGGTGTCAATAGCCATTGGTGAGAAGAGTCGGGGAGTCCCCATCCGGGGAGGCGGCAGTTGTCGACCCGACTAAGTTTACTGGTTAGTGTTTTCATACTTCGTTGCCAGGTCATACACTGTCCACCTCGCGGTCGCTTCAGCACAGGGCTGGGCAAAAAGAGCTCTGCCAGGCATGCGGTCTTCTGGCATGCGGAGTACATGTCACACTACATTTATATGGGTTGTGAGAATTTAGTACGAATAAAACGTGCCACTTCGTCGTTTTGACATGCGTTTATCAACATTTCAACAAACCCTTCTTTTATTATTTGCCGCTCCTCCACAATTTTGCACTTTAAGCCTTCGGCTGCTTGAAATGTACGGTTAAATTTGCACATCAGTCCAGCCATGATTTAAACGACGTATTCGACGCGATTCATGTTCGGACTGGGAGCAAGACCGCTCAATACACCAACAGTGTGAGGGCTGTGATGTGTGTGGATGTGTCGCTGTGATGAAAAGTCATAGCCCCACTTGAAGAACCAGAATAAACTGATAACAAGCGGTTATTCAAAGTATTTACGTAGGAATTATACATCTTTTCCCCATGAAGTATTCCCCCTGTAGAATTTGCCACTCAAACCGTCACAGCTACGTTGTTGATGCCTATCCCGGTGAACTCATTTCGCTTTCCTGAGGTCCCGTCAGCAGCCAGGTTAGCCATCTGGACAGTCCAGATTGACCGAATTCCCCTTCATACTTCCAAGTGATATGATCCCCTTCATTCAAACATGAGCCTTCCTGGACCCAAACCAACGACAGTTTGGTGTAGCAGAATTACCGAAATTCAATACTGAAATTGTGAGCGCTCTTCAACTTCAACATACTTGTTGTCTGATTAGATGTTGACTTCAGCGAACATCCGTTCGCTTTGTAGGACACCTTCAGCTAGACTTATCTCGGTATCTTCAGACGAAACTCTGATGGTCTGGCAAAATATATTATCTCCCTTTTTTAATCCATTTGCTTTGGTTGTGGGCCGCTTTCTATCAAAGTTACTGTCTTTCAGCGCGAACATTTTTTTAGGTTCAAACCTAAAAATTAGTGAACCACGTACCGCACTTCCTTAAATGATTCACACGAGCCACCACTAAAGTAGTCTAGAGGACGTACATGGCTAACGAACGTCATTTGCCAGCAATAACTCTGAGACTCGAAACAAACCTACTCTCCACATCAATTATGACAAGATATCCTAAAACAAGTTCGAAACTCTCCGACAACCCTAATGTACGGATTTGGCGAGGCATATTAGTATGCCAGTTGCGTTGACGTTAAATGCAGACTCAGGTAAATGTCCCAAATAAGAGATTCATCCTTGCCTGTCCTCAACAAAGAAGTGTATTACACCATCTGTGCTTGTTTTTACCCTACTAGCCTTTGGTGCCCCCATCGCACGCTATGTAATGGTTCCCACAGTTATTCTCAGCCCATTTTCTTATATATCCAGTAATTCTGTGGTTCGGGCTGAATCGTACAAATTGGAAAATGAGGCGGCCTTTGTGCAGCACACTCGGTTGAAGAATATCATAAACTAGAGATTCAGTTGAGTATTCCGTGAAAACCAGATTGTTTCGTAAATGAGTACATTTGTTGAATATTTTAAAGTTTGAAGATTCTGCTTTGAAGAGGGCGGAAGTACGTAGAATTATCTGGTTGCCGTAATAACACTTTACATACTAAGGAAGCACTAGTCTGCAACTGAACTACCAAACAAATTCAACGCGCCCCAGAATTCCTGCCCTTTCCACCTTTCTACCTGCTGGTCTCAAAGCACCCTTGTTGTTCGACAGGCATACGGTTATTTTAAACTGGAGTTCATTAACGGGGTCGTTCCACCAATCTGGCCAAAGTCGGTGGATATAAAACATGGTACGTTTCTTTCAAGGCCGTCAAATATGCCAGATCGTGGCTTTTGACGGCGCATCGTGTCCCTGTGTGTTTGTGCATTAAAAAGTCAGTTCCCGGTGTAGATGTTGTGAGGTCTTGAGAAGCTCAGCATCTGAGCGCGCATGTCATTACTGGGACTTATCTGACTGATATAGGGGAGTCGAAAACTGGGGTATTTTTCAAAGTCTAGGGGATTTTTTTCCTAGAGGACCACGCTCCTGTCGAGTGGTTTCACAGATGGAGGAGTTCAGGCTGGCGCGTGAGGTTGTGTCTAGCTTTTGATGTGTTCAGTGGGATGAAATCAATAGTTTCACGTCCAGCACGGTTTATCACTCAGGCCCGATGATGCATTCGGGCGGAACAATGAGTGCGAGAAGAACCAAGTAACATCAGAATGTATCTCATGAAGGAAACTAAAACTTACCCACATAAGTCAAATTATGTGTACCGTTGACCACAATTTCTTGCCTATGCCATACGCCTTTGGCAATACACTGTACTCTTAACTGTCCGAAAACCGAATAGGGCGTCAATGCCAATTCGTTTACATGAATCTGATAAAAGGAATTACTGGGCTGTTCCAGAATTGTAATCTGATAGGTGCTGGCTTCTTTAGGATAACCGTCAGTCACACAGGACCATCCGATCACTTCGCCATTATCCGTTACTTCCTCGAGCACGGTAGTTTGGGGTAAATCTAGAAAAAATGCATGAAACTGGATTATATCTGCCGTCTTTTCGACCATTTGACATGCTATATACTGTGTGTCACCCAATTTACACCAAAAGATAAAATAGTTTGCGCTTTCAGAGTGGCTGACTTTTACAGTGAGCAATAAAAACAAAGAGGAATACATTCTCTCAAGTCAATTTAGTTTTGTCGAGAGATTCAAATGGATCTCTACTTTTTACCTTTCTCAGCTGGATATATTGCATACAGGCCGTCTCGTATTTTCCACTTTCAAAAAATGTCACGGTGCATTCTCTCTTTTCAACAACTTTATATGTGATGTTCCTTCAAGAAAACCAAGGGGGGGTTGCGGAAACTGTTGTTTGGGTCCATCTTCTGTCCCTACAAGAGGTAACAAGACCGCACATACGCGGATAATGTTGTCTGCATCGCAATACTTTATGCGATTTTAGCAATGTGTTTAAATATTGGCAGCTGGGGTGGGTTAACTGACCACTGACCAGGTGACAGTTGATCTGTTCGCCCAGGTTGGCGCATGAAACCTGATTGCGTTATTTAGTGAATTTCGGAAGATTGTGTTCTGGCTTTGTGAACTCTCTGCATAGTCAACAACCCTCTTCGTACTGATCATGGTACAAATCGAATGGCAAAAATGGGGCGCTATTTATTCACAGTATTACTCTCCTTAGCTAGAACCCACCGACATGCTACTAAAAGGGTGCAACGCTGGGAAATAAGATCGATAACATCTCGTTACTAAGTTCAGAAACAAGACGCACCAGACTGGGATTGCAAAAGTGGCACGCAAGACGCATGCAAGCGAATGAGTTGTCAAAAAAGAAAAACAAACGATGAGTGAAAACAGACGGGTTTGTTGAAGCTTTAGAAAAATGCTTAAGCAACAGGGTTGTGAGACTTATCAGGGGGAAAGACAAAAACAATCAACTGACTACTAGCGCCCCCCCCAAGCTATCCATTTACCAAACAGTTTCGTCTTTCTACTACGACACATCAGTTACTTCCTCCTTCGAAATCATCGGTGTTATGTATCCTATGAAGTAATTGTCAGCTGATCTTGTTTCGATGCAAAGGGTGAAATGTCTATATATCCGGCAGTGACAAGCGCCCCAAGAGAGCTGATTATCTTGATAAAATTAGCCCGCCGGGTCATGTGAGATCTCGTTTTAGGTGATTCTCAGGTCATCGAAATGCAATCGGATATTGCCGGTTGTCAAGGATTTCAGCTTACGGGCACTTTCAAGGGGTCTGTGGAAAGTGGGCTGTACAGTTCTAAGGTGAAATATTCATCCCCGTCTCTCGAACAAGCTACTTTTCGATAATAAAACGATACGCTGCTTAACTGGCTGGCATGAACAGACCTCCTGCATTCTACGGACTATGAAGGCGATTCGCACACTCGGGATATATACTGATCGTACTCGGGAAGATTGGGAACAAGTCTAACGATTCCCGGCCCATGACGTGAAGTTCCCTTAAACTAGAGAGAAAATATGTTACTTGCAGAAGGCTCGGAAGCCCACTGTTTGGATCTCAAAATCTTTTAGCACTCCTCGAACGTTTGAGCAAACCGAGATTGACAGTTTCAAGATTTCTGAAACGCCACAGGTATCCTGTATAGAGGATGGTCCACGATTACGAAGATCTGGCGCTTGGAATAGTCCCTTTGTTTCTCCAGAAATTTCGAAAGGTAAACGTAACCTTCTGGCTGCTATTATACCCTGAAAATACATAGACACAAAGCAACCGAGGGTAGCTCTATGTCAGCGAGGAGCTCAACCCCAGTGGGCGATGCGCCAATATCATAGACCCTAAATTATGAGAAAACATCTTGGTTAAGGATAGTTAACTAAGTGTTGTTGGTATGAAAAATGAATAGAATAAGTCTCATAGTGCTGCGAGGTGCGAGGGAGATCGATCCTCGTGTGCTGGGTAGCCTGGTCTACGAATATGGGTTACCCGTTTCTCTCGGCAGGAGTAGAAACAGATCGAACAACTTTAAAGTTTCCCGAAAATGGGTAAAACCGTTTCTAGTAAAACTGTCGAAAGCTCCGGTTTCACGACGATAACGTGCCGGCACACATTTCAAAGAAAAACTACTAAACAATTCGGTGGTGCAAAGCAAACCGAGTAACCAGTAAACGTTGAGAACATAGGTACCAAGAAAGACCTATCGAGAGCAGCCCATGAGGAGTCGATGCACTGATCTCCAATAATTGAGCATTCGCAAACGTTGAAACTTACTCTCCTTGTTCATCTACTTACTTTTTAATGATTGCATTCGGACTCAGATGAACGGGCAAAGCAGGTCAAATTAGCTGCACTTGGCATACCTGCTGCAGTGGAGTGCCTCTGTTTTACTGATATTGTATGCTGATGAGTAAAAAATCTTGGTCGCTGGAAGACCGACCTTTAACACAGGTTCTCGTGGGCACATTGTATTGACAACTCAGTAATGCACGCGTACTTCGAATATTTTGAAGGCCACAGGATCAGTCGTCCATATCTAGAGAGGTGCGAGTTTGCTTTAATCAAACACCTGTTTTTCCAAAAAGAACAATGGGATCAGCCGCTTCTTCGAAATGGTAAGTTTGAGACCTTCGTTTGGAGTCAGTCAGTCTAAACGAAGGTTGGCAAAACTGCTGCAGTCATTTCCCAAGCGGCTCCAAGACAAACATCACAGAAATAATCTTTTTTACTTCGGAACTCCACTGTCTGTCTGCGACTAGTAAGTGCGAAATTTAGACGTGGTGTAGTAATCAATGAGTGAACCTCAAGTGCGGATAGTTGTTATCACTAGTTTAACATCAGTTCTTTAGACAGGGGCTACCTCTCAAGGCAAAAGTAACTGTCACTCATCCATCACAATGGACTAGAAGCCGATTCGCTATTAATTTCGCATGAGTATTGAATCTAACTTGACCTCATGATAATTCCCCCAATCATTTGCGCCATGCGCCTATGTACTTTAAATCTCCACCTTCTTTGTTCATTTATACCCGCCACTCACCTTGCCGCAAAGGCCGCCCCGTCCGACACTTGTGTATTAGCATGTGACTGTATGAATGTGCGCGGCTGACCTACTTACCCATACACGTTCGTGTCCCGTTTGCTGAGCCTGGCTTGACTTGTTTTCTCATGAGTTCCTTGTGATCACACCTCCAATGAGAATCACGAGACTGTCGTCGGAAAGGACGCCTGCAACCTACACTACCCAGCCAACATTCCGCTCGCCGTTGTTTGGTGTACGGACGTTGACACTGCACTGTGCCGGTCAGCGACAGACTATTGCAATTGTTGACACTACGAACGTGGACGATTGTGGTTTTCTGTATAAATTTGCTTACCCTTGTGCAAATAGTGCCGTAGAATTTCGTACCCAATTCTTCCTTTTGATATTCGGGATTGTCGAACCTACGCGTCACTCAAAGTTCCGTATCGGGAACCTGAACAATGAGATTGTCTGTGATGGATTTTTTACGACGCACATTAAAAAAACAGTGCACCCTTGCATCCTTATCCATCCAAACGTGGATAGTGATTAGTTCGAGTAAAGGTCCATGTGTCACTTTTGCTTTAAGATCAGAGCTGTCCAGCAGAGGTCAATAAAACAAACAGGGTGGTTGTTTGATCAAAATACGGATGAAGATTGTTAACTCAAAAAAGGAAATGAACCGCTCATGGCTTTCTCAGCTCGGTATTGAATCTATGGTATACGGGTTTTACGCAGTATCCAGGTGGAGAAGCTCAACGGAACCGGAAGAAGTGACAGTTAAAGTAGGGTTGTTACGCATTGGAGGTTGAGTATTTATACAAGTAATGCTTTTGGAGCAGGATTTCTTCTCAGAAGGAACCAGCATTATCATGTTATAACTGCTCAGGAACGGTAGTGTGTTGATTATCTTTCGACAGATTGAATGCCAATTTCACTCTGAGCCAGGGTTGTCTGACTTTTAAGTGGGAAGATTAGGAAGAGAGCTATGCATTGAAGGCAATAGCTTGAATACATGAGCGCCATTAAGGGCCCGACTGCGCAATGTCTGACAATGTCTCCAACCATTGATGTGTCTCTTCTCGGGGTCACCATCCAGGGCGACTGCAATGACCAGCCCAGCTGAGTTTGCTGGTAATGGCTTTCATATCTCGCTCCAAGTCATTGTTTGACCTCCCTGGCTAGTTTCCACCCTCGCGTGGTTGTGCGAAAAGAACCCTTCGAGGAAGCCGGTCCATAGGCACACGGAGTAGGTGACCAAGCCGGCGCAACATATGGGGTGTGGTCAGTTCACCTATCGTGGGCGAGCCTTTCTTCCGAAAACCATCCGACGTACTTCAGCGTCGCTGATCCGGTGTCCCACCAGACTCGGGCAATGCTTCGAAGGCATCGATGGTCAAACACTGAAAGACGTTTGACGTCCTTGGAGCGCAGTCGCCGGGTTTCTGACCCGTATAATAATATGGAGCGCACCACAGCATTGTAAACTGGACCCTTGACGGATAAGCTGATGTCACGCATATATGTCACGCCTATGCCACAGGTGATGCAGGTTCACGAAAGCTGCTCTGGCCTTCCCAATCCGGATGGAAATATCATCTTTCGCGAACCCACGGGGACTGATACACTATATATGTGCATAAATTATATCAGCTCCCGCCTTTAATGCGTAGCTACCTATCCCAACCCCCCAAATCATCGCTGAACGAAACTGTGACAGCTATAACCACTGTACGACAAGTACGCGGTTCTTACAGCTGATAATGGTGATGATGATGAGTTTGAGCAAGGGGCTTGCGAGGCAATACAAAACAAGTGCTCAATTCGCAAGGGTTTATGTCCCTCAATGTAGATGATAACCTGAGACAAACATCAGTTTTGCTCTCCCTGAGGATGATATTTATGGAAGTGGGTAACATGACATGCTTTTGCTTACGTAATACACTGATCCGATCCTCCAGTACCTGTGGACTTCTTTCGGGTAAAAACAGTATGCAATGATAAATGTGGCCTCCAGACTGCATCTGATTGTTCACTTCGTAGACACTGGTATCCTCGCGTGTTAGCATCTCTCTATCCATCCTGTGGGGTATGATGAGGACCGGGGAGAATTTCTCACTTATTGGAGAAAACGTTTTGCAGCTAACTATCTCTTGCTGGTCGATTACGGGGTTCGGACTGACGAAAAGCCTTTCGGTTGCTGAAAAACAATCGGTTTTAAATCAGGTCAAGGTAAGTCTTGAAATGGCTGACCTTTAAACACACTTGTATTTTGGGCACCATTTTCTTAGTGATAAGGATGAAAGCTACCAACGTGTTGGGAGACACAGATTTTGACGGTTTTTTTCTTGGCTGAGCTGTTACGTCTCAAAGATGGACAAAAGTGCCATGAGCTAGCCCGACGGCATATGTCCGATTAACGGATAAAATTTCGTGTTCACAAACGATATGCATTTAATCATATGAAGTCAGCTTGATATCTGGTTTCTATGACTGAGCTCAATTTACGCTGATTCGTTCAGGAATGCCACTTAAGAACATTTAAACTGTCTCCTTCGCGAAGCTATTACTTTGAGAGATTTTATCTTTGTAAGCTCTCACCGATATTCCGAGAAATGTTTGAGTACTTTGCATTGTGATGCAGTGAGTTTTGTTATTATAAATGGAACGGACGTACTGAATATTCACTAAGTGAGATTAGCGCCAATAAATTAATATGATAAGGCCGAATATTTGACATCCGTTGCTGTTACCTGAAATCTCCATGAACAAGGTATTTGGGTCAGAAAAATATAATACTTTGACCAAGAAGCAACTGGATATTGCAAATCTATCGTCAGCATCTTCTTAAATACTGAGCGACCTTCAACATCAACCATATTTCAGCTATTTGGTGTATTTCAAAATTCTACTCTGCCTATTTACAGGCTGCAGTAATTCACAGCAATTCACAGCTTAGGACAATCGTATGATACAATAGGACTGATCGTAGTGACACAGGCTGTCTTTACATTATCTCGGCAGACATTATCACCCTTCTGTGGGATATGGATGAACCATTTCGAGGATCATGAGCTATAGTCAGTTCGACCCCGGGGTTTTCCTAGTCGACAGTGAAGTCGTAAAGACAACGTATCTGTACGGTAAAAGCCAGCTCTGAGAAACACGCACTTCACTCTTGGAATAAGATCCCCGTCCTAGGGTAACTTGGACCGGCAATCATCCTAGTGAACTACATCCATAAGTCACGTGAAGCTCCGTCAGATAGTTGTTTTGGTTTGTTAAATCAAATTACAAAAGGAGCGACAAAATATATGTCCTGGATACTGATCCGCAAGTGCAGTAGGTAAAACAATGTTCTTGCTACTTTGCTGAGATACAATACGAGGAATATTGTTGACGAAAACCCCTCGAAAGCTCACTGTCAATTTTGCCTTTCCGGGGCTCGTTAGGTCTACACGAGGGATCAGGATTAGCCGGATGTTATTTTTTCATCTGTTTTCGTCGATCTCGAACGCAACATATATAACATGCATGAGGCAGCCGAGTAGTAATAGGTAATAGGTAACTCTATTCCGTGTTACATAAGTAGTAGGCTAATTTCCAGTGTAACTACAAATTTCTGATCAGTACTTTATATCAGCATCAAAGCCGGCATCAGCTGGCTTTGTTAATTACCTACAATCTGTGGTACAAAGCATGGTTTCCTCTCTTGTAAAATCTGTGTTGATGTTTCGATTTTTCATATTAAGACAGTTTACTTTCTGAGATCCTCAATGATATTTGCACGACAACCTTTCTGTGTAGTGTGATAATTAATTTCTCCTTGGTGTTTTCATGACCAGACACCCCAATGAGACTCTAACGGGCTTAGTCTGCTACACGGGGTAATCAGAATTTTCTCGAAGTAAACTCATTTGCACACCGATTTGGTTTTTACAAGAAACTTAGCTGAACTCTGGCGGAATCCTTCGTTTATAACATTCATCAACCGAGTGTCCTGTACGAAACCCACCACATATTTCAGTTGGTATGATATTCGAGATATCAAAATATATTTTCTCCAATGAAACTACTCACAAAGTTGCTGATAGCCCTTCGACAGCCCAAAACCGGTCTGGCCATTATTGGGGCCCATATGGTAGACGCAGTCGCCGAATTTCCGTCAACATTATGTTCTAATTGAACCCAGTAGCTCTCTGATATGCACCAAAGAAAAATGTCAGAACAGTTTGGTAGAATACTTCAAGCGACAATTCAGTTGGTCACCTGTCACATACTTCCAGTTCAGACTGTCGGACTCTGGTGGTTCAACAGCACCATTAGGAGACGACCAACAAATCTGAAGATTGCACTGTAAGCTGCATTTCCGAGATCACTGAAGCTGTTCACTTTGCATGTTTTTACCCGCCAAACTGGAGTTGTTGTAACATCTAGTTAACTCAGAATCTCGCTCTCGGAAATAAGCAACAAGACTGTTACGACACAGGCAACCGCGACACACTCAATCACATGGGCTCCTGAGCCATTGACCTTTCAAAAGGCAATGGAAACGAGTCATTTGTGCCACTTGCGTAGTTCCCTGTACTGTTGTACAAGTCGAATCCTTGGTGAAGCTATTGTGATTGATGCCAAACAATTAGCCCTATGCGCCTGGGTGGTACTGATCATATAAGCCAAATTCATATTTACCCAGGAAACGACCCTGCCTCTCTTCAAAACGAAACGTTCTTTTCGTTGGAACACAAAACCATTCACCTTCATTTTAACCAGACACTTGGGAGCGCTTCGTTTAAGTCATAAGGTACAGTTTTGTAAAACCACCTGTTGGGCTCCAATCATTTTGGCTTGCTTTTCCGGGATCCACCATTTCGACTTTATGACTGTCCAGTTATTTTTCCTTACAGTTCAAACGGAGCTGGTTGAACAAGATGCACGAACCCATTCACAGGAATATGTTAACTTACCTAAGACTCTTACTGGTATTACTAACCAAACCTTCCCGTACATTTCATTCAAATAAGTTGCTCGAAGGTGGCAGGTTAAATAGGCCTCTCCAACCCGATATGAGCGATCGTTGATAAACCACACCACAGAACTCCTATCTGCTGTAACTCTTCCCAGATTATCTGATACTACAGTCATCTCCACCAGCGAGTGTAGCACAGACTGTTGACGGGAAACACATTGCACGCTCGAGCCCGTTGGGTATTCGCGAAGCAGTGGTTGCAGATTTGGTTTAACTATTCCACCTGAGCACAGGGAAAACCGCATTTTTATAGTGGAATTATCGAAACTGTGGAACTTACGTGAGGAAAATGCTAGGAAATATAAAAAAGGCGGTATTTATGCCGAAATTTCAACAACAACAACAACAACTTCATCGGTGTTGTGGCGTTTGATGTTATTGCTATGTCATTACATACCTTGGATTTATACATAGTAATACCTGTGTATCAACTGCGCGAACAACAGTGGCCAGTTTTGATCTACTACATTCTATTCCATTCACTATGCTTAGAGAATTAGTTCGTATCGTGTCGATGAACACATCTTGGTCATGATTCTATCCACGGATGAGTTGAACTACTTCTAATTAAAGGCAAAAGGTGCCCTAAAGGTGAATGAGGTTCAATGAAGCATGTTGGTTAACGTTTAACCTCATAACAAAATAGATGCATGACCACACCAACTTCTAGAACGGGGACCGAAACAATTGGACGAGCTATATAATTATATCTAGGCGCCTTTTTCTAAGATAAACAAGTATACAGCCAAAGAATTACGGGTAAAACGTGAGGGGACTATTTTTTGTAATCCGATGATCAGCCATGAATGTAGATTATTTGATTATTAAACTAAGACTTGGTGGGACTACACTAACGATGGCAAAGCAGAGTTCGTATCCGATCCACAGTGCTACCGATGAAAACATGCAACACTCACGCTGCTGGGGCGATTCGATCGAGGTTAATTGCACACACTCACTGTCCCCACTTTGTCCAGCGCGCCTATAGTGTTTCCACGGTTGCTTCACGTGTACGGATCAAAAGGATGTCGATCCGATGTTAAGTGATTTGTTTCGTAGCTCTATATAGTAGATATACGCAAGGAGTATGAACTATCCTGTTATATTCTGCCTAGGATGACTGACGCTTGTATACTATTCGGCCACATTGAGATAATGCATATCAGTTGGTGTGACCGTACACTCATGTCCTGATTTTGATTCCACAAACTTCCATACTGTCGTGGCGTAGGGTGTGTCCTTTCTGTATCACGTTCGAAAAGAAAACATCCAAACCTGGTTCAAGCGGTTTGTTTATCATAGTGAAAACTAATCAGCAAACCATGAGTAACAACACTGAAGTTGGCTTTTCCTTTCATGAGGTCATTATTTCTGTTCCTGAGATTAACATTCCAAGTTATCATTATTAAGACATCATTATCAAGCTATTATTCCTACTCATGTCCCTGTTTGAAACTGAAAAGGTGTAGCAGAAAAGGCACTTAAAGTACTGCTTTCCGTATAGAACGGGCAACATTTATTTATCCTCAGTAATTCCAAAAAAGTACGGACCAAGTGACTGCCTGCCCAACAGTAAAGCCCAGTCCATCGACCTCGGACTCTGAAGGGTCTTAGATGTATCAGTCACATTTAGATCCGCCTATGCCCAACTGCATACCTTTGATCTCCTTTCGTTGAGATAAATCACTGTCGTACTCACGTTCCGAAGATCCTCAATACACATGATCCACGTACAAACATCGTGTGACATTCTGCGTCGGTATTGCTTAGGTTCTGCTGCAGCTTTTCATTATGATGGTTACGAAAGTGCAGACCAAAACGAAATACTGCATTGGCGAGATGATATCACGCTTTGATGCAGTGCACTTTGAATGATGCATTAGATATCATGACTGGCCTGGGGTTTGTCTCGTTATTTTCTGTTTTGCGTGAGTTCTTGATGTGCATCTTTCTAACGAGCCAGAAATGTATCTTAGCTTTGAACTGTTTTGTCCCACTGTCTTTCAGAGCCGGAGGTTCAGCAAGCACTTTTTAAAATGTCTCTTTTTTACCGTACTCCCAGATTCCAGGAGCTGGATGGATGTGTTGATGGTAAGCTGTTGCCATGTCGAAGCACTTTTTAAGAGTGAAATCCTAAAAACCTTCCGAATGATGTTGTTTATGATGTTATGCTTCAATTCTTCGGTCAAGCTATTGGAGAAGAGCCATTGACTGGCACTGCGGTACGGAATATTGTTCAGCCCATGGTGAGCCCAATGAAATGTGTGGTTTGTTATTCGTGTGCGTCCTATGAGCCATGTACATGTTGAGCACACAGGTTAGCCAGTTCTGTTGATCCCTCCCATTAATCGTTGACGCTATTTTCTATCAGGTACAAGCATATCAAGGAAATCAGAACAGTCGTAAGCGAAAGCCTGATCTTACTACAAAACCTGCACAGTCGATTCAGCCTGCGGCGGACGCAGTGCTTGACAATAACTGGACCCTAAAGCTATAAGTATTTTATAAGAACTGGGGTTGCGCAGTCCAGTTTGACATTCCCCAGTCCCTTCCGAATCTAGATCTTTCATATGGTTTATACACGTCTGAGTTTCTGCTAATGGCCGTATGGAGCTTCATATGAATCGTTATCTTGATTCAGTGCCCTTGAATTAGGCCATATTTTCGTTTTAATGGTATAACTGCTTTGCAGTCGATTTCAGGGTACTTTGTTTACCCTGCGCGTCAAGTCCCTCACAAACAGAAACCTTGTTTTGAAAACTAAATGGGGTTGTTGACATCTAGCTATTGTGTAATAAAAAGCTTTCAATAACTGATTGTAGGATGTTATTGCATTCCTGCTTGTGCTTGTGCTTATCACGATTAGTGTCTTCCTGTTTATGGGTATGCTAGCCGACCTACTGGTTAGACTTCTCCGGAAGCTAGGACCGTCAACGCTTTGATTAACCGGAATCGTTATTAGTTTAGAGGTTTGTTGAATGTTTACTCCAGTGGCTTTCACTTGAACAGTCCTCCTCCACTGGGGCCACAGGATCGGAAGGTCTTGAGAGTGAAAGAACTCGGTATGGATGGAGACGGCAAGCACAGCTGAATTCATCACCTAAAAATGATCCCAATAACGTGTTAAGACGTGTAGGTCCAGCATGCTTTCCTGAAGAAGAGAGAGTGAAATACACCCATTTGCACACGAATTCGTTTTTACTGAGAGGATCAACTGAACCCCAGATGAACCTCTCGTTTATGATAATCTTCAATTAAGTTCAGTGCATAAAAGCCGCCTTATGTTTCAGTTGGCATCATATGGTATGAGATACTGCAGCGTACTTTCTTGAATAAGCACTCTTTGAAAGGCCGTGGTCAGTTACGGGCTGCCGAAGAGTTCTCAGAAACCTTGAGAGTAGTTTCCTCTATGAAACTCATGCTTAGTTTCCTTCTAGAAAAATGGACAAGCGCGATGATTAGGCTTGAGTGTTGAAATGATCCCGCGGGCTACGCTGTCTGGAACTTCGTTCCACTAGGTGCAAACATGCCAGGAAGGCCAAAGAGGAGCAGTCAGACCAAGAGCAGTGAGACCTCGTACTACGAGTAATAGTGCTGCCAGGTGGTCTGGGGGGGGGCAAGTTGTACTGTCCTCTGCGTTGATTGTGAAGGTAGTAAGGTTTTCCCTCAAGGCGACCAGCATGTCCATCTTCATGGAAGCAGCGATGCTGCTTTCCTCCGGGAAGGACAGGTTGGAAAAGGGCGGCCCTAAAAACCGCACACTCTGATCGCTCAACGGTTGACCGTGACCGCCGGCGCATTATTCAATACGGTCCAAATACTTTTAAACCCAGAGTCTGATGCTACTCAAAAGGCACATGCTGTACGCATCTACATTGGGAGCGAGACAGTAATGCCTTACTCCCTGCGTCCTCGAGCCAGTCCCTCTGCAGACAATTGGATCAGACTATTGAATCAACGGCTCCCCGGAGGGTCCCCAAAGAAAACCCTACTGCCCGCTGCCTCATCGGTCAGACTTTTGAGTCAGAGGCTAGGGGCAGGGTCATCGAACAAAACCCTACATCCTCCCACTGCCTTGTGGGTAAGACTTTTGAGTCAAAGGCTCAAGGTGGGGTACCTCAACCAAACCCCCTTCCTTGGCCTGGACGACGAGGGAGTTTCGCTTTCCCGCATGGTTCTTTGTCCAGCGATGCTCCTTCCCAACCCCCTCCCACCACAAGAAAAGATTTCTGGGTCATTTGTCTCTCAGTTATCTGACCTACGTTTCTCAATCACCCCGCTGCCTGGTAACAATAAACAAAATATCACCCCCACGAAATCCTTTGTAAATAGAAGCTTTTAGGGTCCGTTCACTATTCAAGTTAGCAAACAGGCACTGGCCGCTGAAAACTTATACTCCCTTAAGATTGATGTATGCTGTGTCTCCGAAATATGTATACAAGACCCAACCGTGGTTATGTATCTCAAAACGCTAAGGACAAACTCAGCTCTTTCACATTTCTCCCTCCGTATGTTCGGTGATCATGAAGCAGTGATTCTTCAAATATATGGTGTGTGAGTTGCACAAGGCCCCAGAGCTGAACGCGCTATGCTGGTTTGGATCCAAGTAAGCAGTCGTCTTTGCGCCTTCCGGTTATCCAGCTCAATCAAGCTCAATGCCTCTCGATATAGAAAACAGTGCCTACTGTCAGTTTATGCTCAACGAACTGCAGCTCTGTCGCTGAAAAGGATGCGTTTCATCGAGAACTACCCGGGCTTATTCGTCGAGCAAGGAGCACTGACATGTTCATACTTGCAAGCGATATAAATGCCCAATTTGGTCGTCTGAGCTCCTTGGAATCACATTTGCGTGGTCGAATCGGAGTCGATACTTGTCACACAGACAACGGAGAGTGTCTCCTTCAGTTGTGTGCTGATCATCAACTGTTTATAGGCAGTGGGGCCTCTCAGTATAAACGGTCTCATCGCGTAAACTGGCGGTCACCAGCTGCAAATCAACCATGGACCCAGTTGGATCACATGGCCATCAGCCCCTGGTGGGGAGCCACAATTCAAGACTGTCGTTCCTACTGGGGCACACAGCTTGATTCCAATCACGCCGTAGTACGTGCTCACCTGACACTTCGTTTCCCTTCAGGCCCTCGCAACCCAGCCAGAAGCATGCCAATTCACCGTCTTCAAAGAACTACCATAGCTCAACAGTATCGAGCTGAGCTAGCTCAACAACTCTCTACAGCAAACCAATACCGCACTGGTAGGGAGAAAGTGGATAAAGCATGACAAAATTTGAAAGGAGCTATGCTAGTGGCGTTCAGTGCTGTCTGTCCCACTACTCCGATTCGACCACAAGACCACTGGATGTCGTCGAGATCGCTATCCATGATTGGTGCCAGGAAAGCCATACCAGCAAGAAACGAGTATGATGATGCATGCAAATCCCTCAAACGCCAAATGATGAAAAGTCTAAGGAAAAACCGAGAGCTATGGTGCATCAAAAGCTCGGGAGATGGAGAAGGATTTTGCTACGGGAAACAGCCGTACCCTATATCAACTGATACGATCGCCTGGCCCTAGGAGAGCAACGGTCAGCGAAACGATACGTGAAAAAGATGGCTCATTAATTCACTCGCAAAATCGTCGACTGGAAAGATGGGCCGAACACTTCGAAGAGCAGTTCAGCTGGCCTCCTGCAGTACAGCCTGTGGAGACAGTGCATACGGGTGAATGGAATGTAAACCTTGATCGCCCGCCGGAAGAAGAAATAAAGTACGAAATATCCGTGCTAAAACGTGAGAAGGCACAAGGATCAGACGGTCTGTATCAAGCCCTCTTCAAAGAAGGCAGAGAATCCCTGGTGACCCATCTGACAGACATTATTGTTACTATATGGAGCGAAGAGAAGGTGCCTGCAGAATGGGGCATGTCGACAGTTATCCCTATCTTCAAAATGGGTACGCTTTGTGAAAACCACCGTGGCATCAGTCTGGTAGCTGTGGCATCGAAAATCCTCTCTGGTTTTATCCTTCGAAGGTTGACTGAACACAGGGAGAGACTGATCCGTGAAAACCAAGCTGGGTTTCGTCCTGCAAGAGAATGCATCGATCATATCTTCACCCTCCGACAAATTCTGAAACAGAAATACTGCTTCTAGCAACCAACAATGGTTGTGTTTCTTGACCTGAAAGCTGCCTTTAAATCTGTGGGCCGTCAAGCACTATGGCAGTGTCTGTGGAGCAAACGTGTCACCCATAATTTCTTGACCCTCCTAAAGGGACGGTAAGGCAACTCCCACAGACGTGTGAAGGTCTACGGGCAGCTCTCGCCTGAGTTCACCACATCAGGCAAGGTTGTCCTCTTTCAACTTTCCTCTTCAACTTCGTCAGTGATAAGATCATAGAAGACTTACTGTCAGATTCTAATGCCTGTGGGGTCGAAGTGCTTCCGAGGAGTCCGCTGACACATACTGAGTACACAGACGACATAGCTCTTCGTGGATCTGGCGCCGTCATAATTCAGACAATAACAGGTAATCTAAATAATTCTGCCTTACGGTTTGTCATGAGCAAAGTGCAAAGTGCTACTGCAAGACTGGGTGTGCTCGAATCCTAACCTCATGCTTGCGGATGAGCTGAATGAGATGGTAGACAACTTTGTCCATCTGGGCAGCCGTATCAGTTCCTGTGGTCTTTCCAAAGGTGATATTTCAATATGGATTGGGAAGGCCAGAGCAGCTTTCGTGAACCTGCATCCCCTTTGCCATAGACGTGACATCAGCTTATCCGCCAAGAGTCGAGTTTACAATGCTGTGGTGTGCTCCATATTATTATACGGGTCAGAAACCCGGCGACTGCGCTCCAAGGACGTCAAACGTCTTTCAGTGTTTGACCATCGATGTCTTCGAAGCATTGCCCGAGTCTGGTGGGACACCGGATCAGCGACGCTGAAGTACGTCGGATGGTTTTCGGAAGAAAGGCTCGCCCACGATAGGCGAACTGACCACACCCCATATGTTGCGCCGGCTTGGTCACCTACTCCGTGTGCCTATGGACCGGCTTCCTCGAAGGGTTCTTTTCGCACAACCACGCGAGGGTGGAAACTAGTCAGGGAGGTCAAACAATGACTTGGAGCGAGATATGAAAGCCATTACAAGCAAACTCAGCTGGGCTAATCATTGCAGTCGCCCTGGATGGTGACCCCGAGAAGAGACACATCAATGGTTGGAGACATTGCGAGACATGGCCCAGTCTTGCCGTCAATGGCGCTCGTGTATCCGAGCTACTGCCTTCAATGCAAAGCTCCTCTCCTAATACCCCCAAAAAAATACTTCACTGGTAACCCTGTGTTTACGCATCAATTATATCAGCTACCGCCTGCAATGCACAAATATCTACCCCACCTCCTCAAATAATCAGTGAAGGAAAATTTGGCAGCTATACCCACTGTACGGCACGTACGCGGTTCTTACAGATGATGATTCTGATGCCATCGCTGCCGACGATGATGCAAAAATCATAAAGTTGAATAGGAATTCAACCTGAGCGTAAATTTTCTTCCTCGGTTTAGTCAAGCAGGAATAGAAGCAGGATTGTTTCTATGTTGCTGAAGTGACGATAAAATCAGAAATCAATTAGACGGCCTCTCAAAAGAATTTAATATCGCTTCTAGAAAGTATGGAGGTGTATTATGATTCGTTATGAGTCCAGCCTCTACAACCAGGCGCATTAGATTCTGGCACACGGTAGGTTATGCTTGAAAAACAAAACAACGAAGCTGGACTTACTGAACCTCCAGAAAATGAGCAGCCTACTCAGGCATTTTTCCTTGACGCGAAGACTGCACTGAAAAGTGCTTTGCCCTTCTTTGTCGTCCACGAGATACACAGCCGATTGACTTTGTGTGTAATCCGTTTCATCTTTTATTACAAAGTCAGACTGTCCATGCAACAGCCTCCAAACCGGTCGATGAAGTATGTTTGTGTCTAGGTACTTTGTATGGCACCTGAAAGCTGGTCGAATTCCTCGCGTATGGTACACGAAAGTCGAGTCTCCAAGTGGATCAATATCGAGAGTCATGAGATCTTTGTCTGAAGCGCAATGTAGGAACATCTTTAAATCCTGCAAAGCTCATATTCATTCATATACAGAAGCTGTCTGCAAACCACCGAGTCTAATAGTCAGTATACATAGACGTCTTAAAATGCATTGGAAGCAAGATGACCCAATCAAATATCCTGCAAAACGAGAAGTCCTAGCTGTTATTCTATGGAGCTGATTCATTCAAAAATGGAGGGTACCCTTAACCTGAGAGACAAGCTATCTGTGAGACGATAACACGCTCATGTAATCCTTCATTTATCGCAGCAGCGTATGTTGGTCGGGAAACAAAGTACATGACAACAGGTTTGGGAGTACCGTCCAGCCAAGCTTATAAAAGGCTTTACATGTCCTTCAAGCTTCACTGTAACCCTCCTGGCCGAAAGCAAGCAACAAACATTCGATAAATTCGCCCTTTTGCATACCGATTTGTTTTTCATCGGAGACGTACCTGAAACCCAGCTGAATCTCTCGTTATGATATCATTCAACATTGTGAGTAGTTTCTTTTATAAAAATAACTAACAAATGTGAATAATGACTTTAGAACTGTCTGCAAGATCATAATGAATCAGACAAAATCAGTGAAGGAGCACATCTTGGTTACGGCTGCTCAGTTTCCCAAACTGACACCATCACACACTGCCTTCCATGCTCGGCTATATCTACCGCGCCCTTCAATTTTCCGGTGACCTGAACGGTAGCAACGTGAACCAACGTATCTTTGGTGTACGGTTTATAGCTGATAAAATGTCCGGCTGACTGACTGGCTGACTGACTGACTGACTGATTGATTGACTGACTGACTGACTGACTGACTGATTGATTGATTGACTGACTGACTGACTGACTGATTGATTGATTGACTGACTGACTAACTGACTGAATGACTGACTGATTTACGGTTGAGCCGATCGTCATCAGGTCAAGCAGCAATGTTCTCTGCGTCCAGAAATCATAAAAACATACAATACATTTGGCTGGTTCATAATCGAATGTCTAGACTTATCAAGGTAGCAACGTGGCGCTTATGAATCAAACAATATTACGTTACCGAGTCAAGTATTACGGTTTACGTATTACGTGTGTGTTAGTCATCGGAGCAAAAGACATAAATTACCATGCCCAGTTTCTGTGAATACAAGACCGGTTAATGTGAAACCAATCGCGTGTATTCTGAGCTTCAGGCAAAATTTTATCAGTAAATGGGGGTAAATGGGGACCTAGTTAAAACTGGTAGTTCAGTCTATTTTGAATTTTGTATTCCATGACAGTACTTGTCCTGATCTGAGAAAGAATCAGCGGAAACTTTTGTTCAGCAGCTCACTTTTGTATGCAACTGGTCCAAGTCAGCTGGCATTTAGGGCATTTCGCGTCTAGTGGGGTTGATAATGCAAGCGTTGTATGATTGGAGTGAAGCGAAGGGAGATACTTCAGTGGCTTTTTCTGTATGGGAACAATACGAAGTGCCAAGGCAACGTACGACATGATCATCCATCAGAGGGAATCAGACGATAGAGAATATTTTCGGGAAAACTTAAGGTCACGTGTCCCATCCTGGGTATGTAAAGTTTCCTACATGACGCTTTGGATAAATGGCTCACTGAAATCCTGGATACAGTCAAGACACTTTTAAGCAAGCATAACCTATGTAACGCATTTGGTGTCACTCAGACAAGAAGTAGATCCTGTCCAGTGATGGTGGTTTGTGAAGATTTTGGAATTTTTCTCCTTAAACTATCATCGGCCTGTAAGTATCTCAGACGGAGAATAATTCCACAAGGGGAGTGGAACTTCTATCTGAGAAGTTGTCACTCGATAAGCCACTCAGCATATGACCGCACGATGTGGTTTCCGTGATTGATGGATGCTTGCTTCTGTATCCTGTTTAAGTTCGAATTGGCTACACTGCTGCTGTTGGTCAAACGGTTGTGTTCAAACTACTAACCGGAGGTCGAGAGTTACAGACTCCCAGGAGTTTCGTGAAATACTCACTGTCGATGATGTCCAATAAGGATGAAACAGATATACAGTGCTTCTCGGCTTTTCAAAAGAATACTGGTTTCCGTTACACATGTGTTTGGAAATCCTGCTCATTGCTTGGCAGAAACGGAGGGTTTGTGCAACCAGCTGATCACGTATCCGAATGGCCAGAGCAGCTATTACAACTAATCAGGTTTAGGTGGTGGGAACATGTACTATACATGCCCTAATAACATTTACCAAAGGCGGGCAGTTTTCCATCCCAAGCCTTTACTGACGAAATTTTAATGGAGGACGTTCCGTGACGTGTTGTCTGTTTCCACTCATGTTGCTTGGCTAAATTTTTGTCTTTGTGGGATGGGCATGTGTAATGTAACATCCTCAGAGGATGCTGGGTTAGCTCCACTGATGGCACCCCATCCGGAAATGATGCTTACTTGTGTGCATTTCATTGCCGCTGTCACATTACGTTTGGCCGCTCTTCCTAGGAACACATTTTTCGATTTCTTCATGGTTATTCCATAGCTGAAAATCCTAACTTACTACAGCTCGATGGTGTTAATTTCTATACTTGCTAAGACCATGTGAAGAACATCTTCACTAAAGGCACTGGTTGATATACTAGTCTTTCTTAGTGACCCATTTGTACTGGTTTGTCCATGCATATCCTATAGGTTTTAAAACAAACATTTCCCAGATTGTGAACCGCTGCTTGATGAAATCCGGATCTTCCGTAAGGAAGGCGAACAACCCTAGTGCTCAGATAGGCTTCCGTCACATCTGACAAATAGGTGCCCTTTCTGACCGACTGCCGTCCCTAGTAGTAGTCCTTTACCGTGTATTTATTTAGTTGAAGGATCACCTAGAACGAATTCATCTGCTTTCGAGACTTCAGCTACCTTTTTCGGGACAGACTAGTACTTCGATGCTTAACGTCAAAACGTAGGACTTGTGGATTTTGACACATCTATTAGCCTTTGTAATTTCATCAACTCGTGTTCATTACAACTGCAGCTTGCTCCCAACCATGAATAGCCGGAGCCCTGAAATACCGATCATATTCGCGCTTTAAATGGAACGTTAAACAGTACCGTTTTAGTGTGGCCCGTACTGTAGTAGTGCCCCAAAGGACGAAAAACACGGTGGAGTTCAAGCTCGCGGCGGAAGGTGAATTGCCGAAAGGAGAGGGTTGGACGAGAGTTACAATTGGAAAACCTGTTGTGAAAGCCATCAAGCTCTATTCAACGAAGGTATCATGAGAAAATCGTGGACATGACAAAAGTTGGCTGTGGCTGCCAGTAATAGTCTTTGTTGGTGAGTTCAACAAGCTTGGATCAGTGCTCTGAAATAATCTCTCAAAAGGAAGTTCGATTGACGTAATTGACGTCATCATTATCACTGCTACCATCGACGGCAGTAGTAGCACCACAAACACCAACAATAGCAGCTCAAAAATATAGAGAACATGGCCATAGAATAGAGGGAAATGAAAACAGAAGGGCGGAAAGTAACACACTGGTTTCGTCTACCAACCGTTGACCGAGCAACGATGAACTCCGAATTTTTGTGCTATGATGTGAGATATTCAATTACATTATCGCACTGAATTTGCCCATGCATACGCATGGACGTCGAGGACCGCTTCAGCCAACCTTCTATAGATTGTTTCCAGCAATCAGTTGGGCCACGCTGAGTTACGCGCAAAATCCCAAAAGGCAGATCTTTCCGATGAAGGTTTATCAAAAAGTGCGGTACTATCAAGACAATGAAAAAACAATGAAAGTGTACAAACCTCAGATCGTGGGATCCCACCGGATTCTGTACACCAGTTTAGGAACTATTAATTGCTAACGGTACCCCAAAGTTCACACCGATTCGAGGCAAGGTGAGCAGAAGATAGCGAAATCCACGTGGTGATTTAAACAAAACGTGCGGTGACAAGGTCAAAGTGCGGTTTTCATTCCGGTCAAAAACAAAAAAGGCGGTATAGACGCGAAACCGAAACAACAGAACCGGGGAATCACGTTGTACACAATAAAAATAGAAGAGAAGAATCAATACCTTCAGTGCTTTTAGTAGCTGATGAAGTGTGGGTTTTCCAAGAAGGGAAATGAAGTTACTGTACTCGTATTTCGCTAAACAGTGCAGAATATGCAAGGTACCAGATAATAACTGGTTATCATAGGTTTAAGGCGTACCGTATGCTACAACGGTTATTTCAGTTTCTCTTTTAGGAGTACTAGAGTTTCGAATTCTGTTTGTCACACTACCCTTAGGTGCACGGCTGATGTGAAATTCGAAGTCGGCATGATGGATGAGATAGAGGCAGTTTGCCAAAGCCTAAACAGGGGCAGTCGTGAAGCCAGGGTTGGGTTCGACCCACGGATCTCCTGGTAATAAGTCTTGCGCCAAAACGGCCTGGATATCTTGAGATCAGTATAAAATCGAGAAGTTTTGCGTGCCTGTTCCATCTACGACGCAAGGCTGATGGAGGAGAGGCCCGATGTTTAATCTGATTCAAGATAAATACATTGCTGTTGAACTACCTTTATCCAGACTACAAGATGTTCAAACTCCTATCCGGAAAGTTGTGGTTATGAATCTCTTGGAAGATTTGTGTGATCCACACTGCAAATATTTGCAGATAAGGTTTAAAGAGCTATAAAGTGCTTCTATGGTTATCACCCTAGTTTAGCCTGGCTTTGGAAAATGAAATAAAGAGATGCAAATTCAAAACACATATCTTATCCTAGTACACTTTACAAAATCAACATCATCTGGCTGGTTGAAAATAGATATTAATCAAATGTTGCATGCTGACAGAAGATTACAATCTGGCAATCAGATACTGTTACCAATAATTTCAACGCAGGTAAAATCAGGACCGAAAGAGGAAGGCGAAATTTCCGCACAGCAGACCAGCAAATCTGTAATCATGGATAAGTGAAGTTCTAATGATTTTTGATTAGTGATCCAAAAGCCAGGTATACGTATTTATACAACCTAGATGTACGGGTTAGAATTAACAACGTATATGGCTTGTAAAACGGGCATGGTCTACGTACGCCTATTCATAAAATTCATGAGGGCAATCGCTGCTCCATTGTCCCTTATTCTATTTATGTCCACTCTGTGGTGGAAGTGGACTGCAGCTATGAAAGTGGGTATAAAAACGACGACGAATAGTTTTGATGCCCGTTGGATAGGACTGTCTTGGTATACTGTGCTTGTTTGAATGGTATTTAATGTATGGCGGTGGAAAAACCAGAACAGTTGTCATGATACTTGTCTATGCTAATTTCTTTTGTTCACAAAAATGCGGTTAATATAGAGGTTGATTCAAACGCACAAATATACGTATTAATTTGCTTGCAATTATTCGGATTAGAAACCGAACAAAGCAGGATGCCTACTTCCTTGATTCTTGTGCCAACTTTGGCCTGCATATTCTCCAGCTCATTCAGCGTTTGCACGGATTTGCAACTTGACATCGAAGTCATTCTTCTTACCACTTAATCCGAAGGATGGTCTTTATCGCAAATCAGTCACATATGTATTAAAAAAGGCTTGCCGGCAAAAGACAGTAAAGCTTAAACAGCGACTCTAGAGTTTATTGGGATGCTTATCATATTCGTCGCTCATGATACCCCCGAACTTACTGCTGCTATGCCGGTGACGGCTAGGCCTTCGGTGAAGGTAATATTGGTCGCGATGATAGTTACAATGATGAGAGTAAAAGACATACAACAACACGCAGAGGACTTCATTCATCATGAAGAATGGAGTCAAGTTTACGTGTCCGAAGAAAGTTGCTTTTACTCATCTCATGATGCAGTATCGCTCCCTTAATCTGACTTTGTTTACCACTCAACTAGATGTCTTCCAGTAGCATCAAATGCAAGAATCAGTGGTCGGCATGGTGATAACAGTTTAATCTTAATGACGATGCTTGCGTCCCATTCGCATGGTTGCCCCTATGAACAGCGCTGTTTGAGTGATTAGTGGGCCAATAACCAGGCGCGAATCACGGGGTCAGACGTGTGATCATATGAGGATAGGTGGACGACAAAATGGTAACCTGTAAGGTATCATGGAGCACCAGTAGAGAGGCAACCAGCCTTTGGATAATATGGAATAGCTTCAAATACCCATAATGTGGTCTTTTTGTAATTAGCAAGTCACGGGTTCGAATTTTATCCGAAAGCGTCCATCTTCTCCTATATATAAAATGTACCCGAATCTCAGGTCACGATTATCTACATCCCCATCGCCCCAGGTCTTTTGCATTAATTCAGCTAAATTCTTCCTGGATGACTGAGTAGAATCGATGTCTGGCCCATTGTGAAAGTCACACTAGGAACTCGCTAAGGCCACTAATATGTATTTATTCAGTAGGCCTTAGCACCAAGTCATACGGAGGAATCAGAAGGCAAAGTCTGTGTTGAAAAACTCTCTACGAAAGTTGTCAGTTCAGCCAGCCATTTATAAAGAAGGCTAAACGGACCCGAAATGGGTTGGCACAGGTGATTATTTCGCACTAACTATTAAGGAACACCCCGATTACAGTTAGAACCAACTAAAAGTAAACTATGAATTTCAGCGCAAACGGCACTTGCAGAGTAGGCTATGTTTCTTCGAAAGAGGCGTAGCTGGATGAGCAACATGATTTCTGGAATTTTGTCAGCTATTCGGAAATCCACTTTAACCCCTGGAACAAACTGTACTACTATTGCTTATTTTTGAACAGCATGGTCACAAACATATAAAGTAAATGAAAGCGATAGATGTGGAAGGGTTACTGAAGAATACTAGGCAAAAAGAAAGAAGCATCTCATTCGAAGTCGTGCCACCAACAGTTCCAGTCAGATAAGATGAATCCCAATGTATGTAAGAAGTTTGCTATGGAAACGCGCGTGTAAAGATCAACAGCCGAAGAAAGGAAAAACAATGCTGAATGCTCTTCAAGGCGCGGTAAGCGCTAGCACAGTCAAGACTCGCACATCAGGCACAAAGTGTCCGTCATACTGGGTCTGGTGTGAGATTCAATGGCAAGAATGTGCACTCAACGCCATGTACCACGCATAAAAGTGTCGTAAGTATGCAGGGAGCCCACAATGGCAAGCAAACACAAGTCACTGACTGTGAACTTAGGAAGTCCCAGTCCAATAACAACCTTGGCGGATTGGGGAAAGCAGACACCTCGATAAGAGATGATCATCGGCTGGTGGACCAAAAACTCGACATCACAACCAATTGCACGTAGGGCTGAGATTATGGCGAGGGAATATTCATCAGCACCATACTTCTGCCTCTTCTCATTCCCCACAGTCACTCCGCGCCCATCCGAAACTATGCCTACGTTTTCCACAGTTGCTCGGCTCTCCCGAACAGCGATTAAGTCAGGCTTGATGAAGGACGTCCAAGTGGGTGCTCTCAACTCTTCGAAGAAGGTGTATGTAAGAATGTTCTGTGGAGGATTCACACTGTTCCTTGTCTATGGAATGTGCTCGTCATTGCTTCATTGCTGCCGTACAACCATAATTTATTTGAAGGCCTTATTGTGAAGAAAAGAATAAAAGTGGACGGAGAAGAGACCTAGTGCTAGTCTACGACAATCATTCCGAGGTCCCTACACCTCCAGACACTCATTCAGGCAATCTGGATTGAACTTGACAACAAGAACGCCATTCACATCGATCAGCAGCCATATCTGCAGTGTATTCAACCAGGTGCAGTGAGGTGACCTGGAAGACGAGTAGCACCGACAGTACCCAAACGTTTCGCAATCCCTTTCATACCCCTCTGCCAGCTCAAGGGTTGGTCACCTGTCTTCTTCCGCCACTCTGTATTGGGCACGGAAAACAGCACTCTCTTTGGCAAAAGATGGTTCGGCGTGCGCAATACATGGCACGACCAACGCAGCTTCTGGTGCTGGAGGCATTCTTCAGTGTAGGTCCCCGTTGCGCAACCGAAAACTCGCTTTCTGTTTGCCTCGTTACGGATTCGCCGACACCAACCCTCATGAGCTATGGTTCTGAGACAACTTGGTTATAACATATTCACTTATAGAGGGTAATTAGTTCATCTGGGTAGGAATTTTTGATTGAAATTTGCACGAATAAGTGAGAATTATCAGCTACTTTAAAACCTCTAACAGCATCAGTGTCACAATAACCCACGGATACCACTGATCAAACTTTGGGGATTCCAGGTTTACTGTGAACTGAGAAAGACATAAGACGTTTACGTGATGATGAACAGAAAATTCCAAATAAACTCACCGAAAACAGAAAACCTCAATCCATTCTCCAGCTTTAATCCGTTCTTGTTGTACAAACATTGGTAATGGTAGTGACCAACGCTGGCTTCCTCCGCAATGTGCAGTACGTTCTTCCAAACAACAGCCGACCTGCTACTTTCTCGACTAATCCATCTAGGCTCATGTCTTTCAGAGCGGATGGCGTCTACAGGTGGACCCTCCAAAATGCATATATAACTGTGAACTTCGCCTGTATAGTGTATTTGTTTTCCACGATTCTTTATGATCAAGGTCACTTCCTTCGGGTCTGATAAATAAAGGAATAGAAATTTCTTCTTTAACAAGTGGATTTGTAGTTGAGCAGTCTATACGTACGAGACAAGCGAGTCAGGCACCATAAACTTGGCTACTATAAGACGACTGACCTCATTTAGAAAGCCATAGTTTGAGCACTAATCTCTAATGTCCTAGGTGATCCATTGTAAGATGTGCTTTGTTTGTGCAGTAGTGTTGTAGTGCACTAGTGCTGTACTTACAACAGATCAAAGAAAATACACCAAGGATATAAACCAACACCGATGGAAGGCTCCACAGAATCATAGCAATATTCTTCAAACTAAATGTTTTCATGGAAGTTAAGTGGGTCTCAGTTACACTTCCCGGTTTTATCCAAAGGAGAAGTACGGTGCAACATCCGCACACTGTTTTCAATAGTATATGCCTAGCTGGCATTTCATGTTGCCGATATTTTGTCCCCCATTCGGTGTTACCTTCACATAGCCATCGGACACTACTAGGATCTACAGGCGCCTTCCACATGCAAACTTATCGGCACATACATTCTTTCAAAGAGGACTATTGCACACCAGCCATGCTGCAATTTTGTGGCATTTTGCACTTCAGGTCTCAGCTGGCCTTGTAATGCGTATTTGTGGAACATCAGAAGATTGGGTTAATCAATGGCAACGGCGTTGACAAAGTTTTTATATCGACAGGAGATAATTTGCCACTACTTTTCATTTCGGCCATCTCTGGGGGAGAATAAATAAGGTTCATTGGTGTCACCGACATCAGCGGCTCAGGAAAGGTGATCCGAAACAGGATCCTTACAAAGACGAATCCATTTCTGGTTTCAATGGCGAAGGTAAGCCGATCGTAGGCAATTAGTGCTCCACATTCGTCTCAAAGGTGCTATTCGACTTTTTCAACTGACAACTCAGATACAAAGCATTCTTTCTCATTACAAGTATATCAACAAAGCAGCACAGCGGTTGGACACCTGAGTCGAAGTACAGTGCTACAAGACCTGGACACAACTTGTTTCTCTGGTCAAACTGGAAGTCCTGGTCTTGTCTGTTTATGCGTGGTATACACCTTACAAACCACCTCAAGCAAACATACTCAATCCCCTGATGGAGTGGCCTTGAATGCCAGGCTGCAGGCATAAACCTATCCATAGACAGTCAAACAGCTGGACGATGTAATTTTACACTAATCCCTGAAAATGCATGTGAGCATTTTTGCATCTCACATGGCAGGGCTTCCTATGCTTTACAGCACAGCTGCCTCCATCATTACTGAGTATAAACCGGTATGCGTATGTCACCAATTTTAAGGGGTAATCGGAGTCTCTAGCTCTCTCCCAGCTGCCATTTGGGAGTCAGTGGTTAGTATATGTCTAGAGAAGACCATCAGCCGAGTGGAAGCAGTTCAAGTGATAGGATGCTAGCTGAGTGGCGACTCCCCAGAAGCATTTTCACGTCTCTTAGCTTGAGTAAGTTACTTAAGGGATAAAGTAGTATGGGAAATTTAAGGTTTCATCTTCCAGTTGGAATAATTTGAGGAAAAATGGTTGTCGCTAGAAAAATGACCATTGAAAATTAATTGAGCCGCTTGTGTCCCTTCTTGTAATAAAGCTGTGTGATTATATTGACTTTCTGCTTGATACGTGATATTTAAGCACAGTTTATTATGTTATCGGTGAGGCGCACCTTCTCCACTCAGGTCACACAATGGGAAAATTGTTTATTTTCCACCCTAAGCCGAATAGCAGGTATTATCTTGCAAACTTGTTTGGAATATCCAGAATAGGATTAAATTTCATCTAAATATTTGGGAACTGCACATGAGACGACTTTTTACAATTCATGAATCCAGAAACTTTGAATCTGCGAGTGTTCTCGCGCAGACGTGAATGTATCGTAATAGTGAACAGCTGAAACAGCAACGGGCCCATCAAATCACACCAGGATGCCCAACAGAAGCATTGTCCATATGTCGCTCTTGAACACGAAAATAATCGTCATTGATGAAGATGTGGGGTTTCTTCTTGAAGCAATTCTGATCTGAAAATGAATGCCCAATTCCACACTCACCCACCAACTAAAAAACCCTTTCACCCGTTGAACTGCATCAGACACCAACCGTCTTTCATCTCCTGGATACTCCACAGTGATGGCAACACCATTTCAGTTTTCGGGCAGCCTGCACAGGTTCGAGTGCACCCTGACCGTATCTGTTAGACAGGCAAAGACGGCGAACGCACAGACGCTCAACTCACTCTACTCACCAACTATCGTTAGTGCTTTTTCCAGTTTCAAAGTTTTGGATATTGCTCCACATTTGTACCCGTAAACACCTGATTTATAAGGTTTGTTCCGTGGGGCAAATGAAACGTAGCTGTATACTGTTGTCGCTTCACTTGCTTTGGTCGTTAATTCAACTTGTTCGCCTTCCGTATCATATACGGTACAATTCAGACGAACCGAACCAAGAATCTCCGCATATTGTGTAGTTTCATCTTTGACGGACAGACGGAGACGGACAGGTTGTTCTTGATTGAGAAGATAGAAATCCTGCTCTGGTCGCACGATAATACTAATATCCGGTGCTGCAATAATGAAATAGTGAAAAAAAGCACTGATTCGCTAAACCGAACTCCAAGCAGGTGCACGAAGTACCTGGATTTGAGTTGATAGTTCAGAGGTGTGTTCTACATACAAAAGTAGCACAAAGCGCTGCAAGTGAATCTTTGCTTTAAGATTTGGTTTTCCGATTGATATTGTTGTTACTGACCACACGAAAAGATAAACTTGGGTCCCTAAGCAACAGCACAACAAAACGTTTCCGGTTCATGCACTATACACTGTTCACCCTTCATTTCTTTCGAAGCACTCGTGTTCCGGTATTCGGTCAGCAAGTGAAAGATATCGGTTCTATTTGGGTGTCTGAAACTCAGGCCTTGTGATTCCAATCGTCCCTCCGTTACGGTAGCTCTCAGTGCGTACAGCGTTATCGTCATCCTAGTCAGCATCATTACTATCAAGGTCACCCTCATTCTTATTGTCATTATGATTATCAACAACAACAAAAAAACAAAATTAGATAAAGTTTGGAACCTATTGAGAAGTCATCGTTTCAAAAGGGCTTGGTAAACAATCAGCAGTCCATATTTCGGCGAAGTTTCGCTTCTGACACAAAAACTTCATCAGGCCAAGTGAGCAGGTCACCATATTGGCCAGGTTTTAAGGCAGACGGAGAACCAATCAATAAGACATCTTCAAATTAGCGCGCTAGATCAGTGTTGAGTGTCAGTTAACGGCTATTGTTGGTCAGTGTGGTTGCCAAAATCTTGCGTTAATGGGTTGGGGGTGTTTCAAATTAGTTCCAATCCGGTTTGGTTCCTTAATCTTTCACCTCAACGTGCTTCAAATGCTTCAAATGCTGATTCACCGCGTGTGCCACTGGTAGATTTCGTTGGTCTTTGTGGGTTTGTGGGTGTTGTGACAGTTTAGTTGGGGGAAGGGAAGTTAATTGACATTCAACACTATTACGAAGACGTCTTACCGATTGGTTCTGCGTCTGCCTTAAAACCTGGCCAATATGGTGACCTGCTCACTTGGCCTGATGTACTGTATCTTACCTAACCTTTTCTTGTTTGGCCTAATAGCCTATCTGTTCTACATTTTTCTTATCAGATTTCAAGAAACAAGCCAATAGATTTTACTGCTCAGTTTCTGCATGCACAACCTTGTTAGGGTAAGTCCGCGCTGAACGGAATCGCTTCACAAAAGTTGATGTTAAGCATTTTTGGTGAGGGTTGAACGCCTATTAGGTCTTCTTCTAGAGCATACTTGCGTTTTTTTTTCGTAAGACCGTGTCCATCCAGGCGACTTTAGTTACGTTAAAAGTGACTAAGATCCTCCCTACTTTGTTCATGCCTCCAGTGACTAGCTTTTATCAAGCTTTTCATGGACAGGCAAACGCTAATCGGTTTACGGAAAAACCACAAGTAGTGTACGAAGTCAGAACTAATGTTATTTTATTTTGCGTACACCTCCGCTCGTTACTACTGGTCAGATAACTAAGTATGAATCTCAGTATAACTCTAATTTATCAGCGTCGTGATACAGTCGTTGGCCATGTTCACATCAAGGTGTAATGTGATGGTTGCAGATGTAAGTTACAAACATGATTAATAAAGCAATCTCTATTGGTAATAATGCTAACAATAAGTTAATGAGTACCGCTTAGTTTGATGCATTAAGTCAATTTGGAAGGCAAACGAGTGATATCGAATGTGTAACGACATAGCGAAAATTAAGTACAAAGCAAAAACAGTTTGAGAGCAAGGATGTTGTTTGAATGAATGGTTGTATAACGGGGGCATACTGTGCGCGTAATATGCATACTGATCGAACATGTTGGCTCATTGGATTAACCCACTGATACTGTGGGCTGTTCCACTGGATCCAGTCAGAAGGGATTAAGTGGGGTCTTTTGTACCGGTTTACGTTGGGTTGAGAGAAGTCACCGAAAACATCGGCAATGATAGGTCCTTAATTTCTATTGAATTCATCAGGCGGGACAACCGGGATCAGTATGGTAAGTCCAGCAGCTATTCAGCGCGAACGCTGAGCATATTTGTGGAGGTTTGTGGGTGGTGGTGGCTGCAAATTCCAAAAAACGTAGGTTCATTCCACCAGCAGACAAAACTAACAAAAACAAACAATCGTTCTGTGAAAGACTTTGTACGTTTGGCCTACCAGCTGGATTCAAACAGGAGTTTTTAATTGGTCTAATTTAGTCTGCCTAGGAAATGTAGACGATTAAACCATCAGACAAGATGTAGTACAGACAAGTTAAAAAGTTCTACTGCAAGTAGTGGATACTATTCTAAAAGCATTTTCAAAGGCTGCATGGTAAAACAACACTATGCCACCTACAATCACATCAGTCGTGTAGAAATATCGGAAAATGTGTGCAACAAAATCGCCAGGAAAGCAAGGTATTTTTTCATATCTCTATCTTGATAGCACTGATTCCAACGCACTTGACAAATGGTTTCCATCCCAAAGCCGTATGGAAAAATGCCCTTTCATTAGAGCCGCAACTTTTTCTGAAGTGAACAACCTAAACCTTGAGTTCCTTGAGTCACTAACCAGGACACTGGCCGAGCTTCTAACGCACTTCACTTGGCATCACCTGGTAGAAAATTTCGTTGCCACAATGTGGGATTACCACAGCAATATTCAGGTCAACCTTTATGAAGCACCAGGCGAATTTTCGCACGCGGCTTTGCATACTCCCAGCATGTGGCACTGTTTGAGTTCCTTGCGCACAGAGTGGAATCAGGTGACAAAATTAGCAAAAATGGTGGTGAATGCCAGTTTTTTTAAATTTTAGTGTACACAGTTGAGTGGGGAGAGGAGGCAACTGAACGTCCACTCAATATCCATTTATGTTCGAGGGCTACCGCAGAAGCAAAAAACCTGGAACAGTTTTGTGCTTCTCATGTAGCGCAAAAACTATACACTCACCATTAAAGTACACTGTTACGTTGTGTTCATATCCTGGACATAATGTTGTCAGTTCAGTCGGGGATAACTGAGTTAGCCGAAGCTGCAACACTGTCCCGACAAAAGAAAGTCGACCAGCTGGTTTAAGACATCCGAGAAGCTGTGAAACCGCGCGGTAAGGCGTTAAGTTCAAAGATCCTTTTGAATCATCGCTGTGAGATATTCTTTGCCAAACAGGTGAGCTGAAAACAAATTTTACCAACTGGTTCGTCAATTTGAGAGCCGAACAAGTACACTTCACGTGCAACTCTCCCTGAGGAAGTTCTGCGAACCGAATAGGGTCAGTAAAGTACCTCGTGGAATGTGAGTCGTTCTTCATAGTGAAGTAACTACAGTTGACCGGGAAACGTTCACGTAGCTGAAAGACGTTGTGTCGCGTTGCGCCACGCCATTCAAGTCGTGCTTGTAATGTGCCGCTAACAGATTTATCAATAGCCGTTAATTCTGGATAGATGGAAAGCCGAAGATCACTGAAGCGATCTGAAACAGAATAATTTTTTGCATCAGTGTTATTTTTCAGCAGAACACTTTAGCATAATATTCGTGAGTGTAAAATAGCTCTGGTGACTGGCCCAAAACACTCATGTCCGTAATAACACACAATCCGTACGCCAAGGACTCACTGGCCTTCGTCCATCAGAGAAGACCTCATTGTTGTTGATAAATATGTTCATAGTAGTGCCTTCGATTCCGACGTGAGAGTAAGAAACGGCATTGCCATATGGAAGTTCCAACCAGGAAGTGTGCTTGGAAGATGTTTCATTTAAAGGGTTATGATAAAATTACTTTGTTTCATAATCCTTCAGTTGTGAGATGCAGTAGTGTGCTCGCAAATTGTCCTAGGAACAGTTCCAGCAGTCGTGCACGCATTCCAAAGCCCTCTTCTTTAAAGTGCTTTTTTACTCACTTGTCAGCTTTCTGTTTCTTATAACAGCCTAAGGAGAAAATAATTTGTCTTCGGACCATTTATTGTAGCAGAACTGAAATGCACTATACCGGCCTGATCATTTTGGCCGCATCACTGAATGAGAAACTTATAGTCATGTGTTGGTATAACTCGCGGGTTTTTTTTCTGGTGGATGTCCGCTTACCAATGAGTAGTGTGTTAGTGATTGAATTTATGACCCAGGGATTCAATGCTGCAATTTATTCAACCGAAGTAGCATGAACCGGAGGAATTGCAGTAGTACACGTCAAAGAGAAGTATCACACGCCAGCATGAACCATAAACCGGTATAAAGGACCCCAGAAGAGATGTCACCAAAAGGGGAGACCAAATGACCAATTTTTTCTGCTTATTACCCTGGGTAAAATGTCTATTTACGAAACTGGCAGTCCTTTCCAGCGATTGTAAGCGTATGCAGGTTTCTCACCTATGTAGCTTTACTCGCACGGCTTGGATCAAACCAAAAGAAACGCAAACGATTCTGACAATGATTGATCCAATCAAGAAAGTTTGAAATCACTGTCCAGAACAATTGCCGTAAATAGTGAACACACAGTAGGCAAAAAAGGATAATATAAACGGACTTCGTTGCAGTAGTTTACCTGTTATAATTAAATCCTCTATGACCAATTTCTCGTGACAAAATATTCGAAATACTCCTTGGATTCGCTGTGAATGGTTAACCAAAAGGACACCTCCGTCGAACCGCAAAGACCTCATGTTGTCTCGGCAGTATATGGACGGGTATTTGTGAGGAAGCCGATTCAGAAACGGTTTCCATTTATCCGTAACATTCATTTTCCATCGACAAATCACATAGCTGTTCAGTTTGCTTTCCAGGTAGATTATCCTTGGAGCCACTGAGCAATCCCAGACGAAGGATCCGTTGTGAAGAACCAGAATGGTGGTTGACTTATTGAGAAAAGTTTGTTGATGATGACACTTTATGTCATATGCACCCTCGCTGACCTCCGTGGTGAGTTGTAATCGACTTCTGAATGAGATTGTGACATTTTTCTGGTGTGCGGTGCACAACGTCGGCGAAATTCCAGGGCGATGGTCAAAGCAGTCTGGCTTGTTTGGAAACCCGACGCAGAATGCCAAATATTTATGTTGTTCGACAAACAAAACGGAGTGATTTGGATGTACGTGAATCATCAAATCCGACGTTCCAGGACCTGAAAGTGGTGATGTAGATAGATAGGTAGAAGGGATTGAGTTAATCTGCGTAATTCAAATTCATCTGATTTGTTTTTTTTTCAAATTCACTCATATCTGTCAATTCATAGTGATACTCTGGGAATCTGATCACATTGTTCAGGAAGCTCAACTGTGTTTAGGCAGCGTTCACAAGGTTAAGTCAAAACTGTTTGCCGAATAGAATACATCCTTTTCGGTCAGTAAGCTGTCAATCTACCTCAAAAGCTCCGAATAATCACCCACAATAAAAAATGCTGGTGAAATACTACAAAGTCCACAAAATCTGCGGCAGAGTTTGGTAGGTTCGCTTCTCAGAAACAAAGCATTTTTACAGGAAATTCCCTCTGGAGAGTGCCACAAGACAGTAGTCAACCTCTATAACTGCGGTTCTTAACCTGTAGTGCATGCATTCCTTGGGCGTTGCAGAGGCTTTTTTCGGATTCAAGGGCTTACAATGAGTCTTCTGAACAAAACATAAAATTTGAAAAGTTAAGAAACGAAAAAATGGTAAAGTTCATCAACGTTTTATGGTGACGACTACTGGGCCATCCTAAACACTAAACATACTGAGAATGTTGTCCTGTGCTCTCAGTCACCTTCAGCTTTTTCCGTGAGAGATCTGATAGATGCTGACTATTTTAGGTCACCCATATTTCCCTTTTTACTACAAAGAATCACAGATCTGGAAGTAAACATATGGACGAATGCCGTCAACAGTCAAGAGTATTTATCACACCCCAGTGGTCAACTCGCTGAAATGATAATGAATGTCTGTTGCTTCGAAAGAAAGGATTCAGAGTGGTTTGAGTAAGTGAGAAAAATATGTCAAACGGATTTCAGATGTGAAGAGCTTAAGTGGGAAATCTTGGATATTGTTTCCTAGTCCAGTAGCCGCGAATTCATGAGCAAAGGGTGGAAAGGCGACAAAGATGTCATACAGGGGAAGAAGAAAGAATCCCTAAATGCGTTTTTAAGGTCTGGCTGAAAGCCAAATAATCAGAAATCTAACACAGAAGTGAGGAAACGCCACTCGTTGGTTTAGTTTTATCAAGCAGGGTTTATCCCATTATACTGTCATGAAAAAGGCGAAACAGTTTCCATTCTTGAGAGAACAATTTCAGAGTGCGTCTTTTCTCTCATATGACACTACTCAGAAGGCAGACGAGAACCCTGGAGTGTTGGAACAATATTCAAGATGGAAAAGTCCGGTTTTTCTTTGTTAACATAGCAGTTACTCATTTGGGAATCAGTTACAAATCGACCTTTGTGAAAGTTCGCGAAAGACAATAAAAGGTCAGACAAAACGCATTACTCATAAGGTTGCTGAAAATTCTTCGACAGCTCACAACCGTTTTTACCATTAATCGTGCTCATCTATTTCCCGCCATCCTGATGTTCTAGGCCAACCCAATTGGACTTTGTGCAGTAAATTCATTTGAAGAGTATTATAAAGGAGAGATTCAGCTAGGATTAAGTTGAATCTTCCGTCAAAGTCAAATTATTTTGCAATTTAGTGTACTTCGCGAGTAAACACACAACTGTTGTTTATAGTTGGAACACAGAAAGCTTTCCTTTAGGCGAACAGGCCATTCCAAGATACGCTGAAAAGTACCGTAAACTAAGTGCAAAATGACGCATGGTTGAAAACTTAATTTTGCCGCTGCTCCCCCCCCCCCAGCAGTGGTCATTTCGCAAAGTTTATTATGCTGCATCTATCCTTTTGTTCCCTCAAGTCGGTGCAACTGCATTAGAGCAAGAAATATGCATCACACAGAAACATATTTAGTCCCAAGCCGAGTACCGTAAATGATGCTAACTTCCTGAACATCAACGCCATCGGGAAGTCACGGCTGACATAAAGATCGTTCATACTGATCGCCGCTAATTTGCTTTGAAGTGATACGTATTTGAGACTGTCCGGGAAGAGCTGAATTCTCCCACTCCAGAAGCGTAAAACTTGGAGCTTTTTCAGCCAATATCCAGAATGCAAACCCTCAAACGAAAAAGCATTTTACAATAGAGGGTTATTTCTTATTTTTTCTTATTAAACTAACTTTCAGGGACTACACAGTTCGCACAAAAGGAGAATAACTTTCGCGGATGGCAGATTGTCTTCTTGGTGCAACCTTCTATTTCATAAAATTGACCACTTGCGCTTATAAGCGTTTTCCCATCAAACATTCAGTTGTCTTTGGAAATGTTTTGCAAATTTTATCAGCGCACAAGTTTGTCTTCTGCTTCGAACGAAATATGCTCGCCACATATCAGATGCATCTGGATTTTGAATCTCCATATCCAGTGCCACTATCATTTAGAACCAAAAACGTCTGCGCTTCTTGGTGCTACTGAAACAAAGACCACGAAAGAATAACGTAACTATGGATAGCTTATACGTAAAATATTAGTTCGTCTTGACTCATCCTATTTTGCCACAACTTGCTCATGTTACTGGGTGATCTAAAAATGCTAACTGAAACATATATTTTACTGGCACATTGATCAAACCAAGATTGAAGTAAGAAGCCTGGGCACGAGTGGTTTAGTGACGCATTCTTCTATTCGTCTTACTTTGAATATGCGTTCCAAGATTTGCCGGTTAGCCTGCTGCTCTGCAATAGTCTACTTCCAAGTCGTCTGTGAATCTTAACAACGTCAGCATCTGATTCAATTTAAAGTTCACAACAGTGGCTCACTAACTGATGACAGTGTTTGGCTTTTGGTCTGTTAGATCGATGCGTAGGGACTCATTTTGATTTCAAGTTCACAGACGTGACGTAAAAGAGCGTGCTTGGGTGGCACAGCTGGTAGGATGCATGTCCGTTAGGTGGCCTGACGTTAGTTCGGGTCCATTAAGAGTGGTGTCTTTCTATTCACATCAAGTGTACCTGAACTTTAAACTCCAAGATTTAACAAATACTCGTCTAATTTCTGTCCGATAAACTCGCTATCATCACTGTATGATGCATAGAGGCGCTTATGTGGGTCAAACAGCAAAACGTCAGCAAAGACAGCTCTTACAGTGTATCGCGTGTGGTAGATAATGTTAAATGTATTTCTGTTGTGATTCAGATAGCGTTTTATCAGAACTATGGCCAAAATGTGAATAGTATGTGCCACTGACTTCATTTTTCGATTTGGAAATCTTTTTGTTTGTGAGGCCTTTGAGAGGAAGTAGTTTCCTTGCTGGTTCTATAGAAGACATTAGAAGTACCTTCACACTGATGAAAAAGTCAACTGACTTACCTAGAAGATAGTGTTCCTCCTCATATTCCGCATCATTGCAACGAATCGTAATCGCACCGGACATGATATCACTGAGTTCAGGAAAATACAAAGTTCCTCTGTCAAAACGTGTTCTGTTATATGGAGATACACATGTCAGATGGTCAAGACACCAGTCGATTGGTCGTTTCAGATCCCTTATCCAGTCTGCCCTTGTCGGGATGCGCAAGCAACAAATGGGGAAAAGTGAATGTTTTGGTTTTATCCGGATGAACTGTGACCTTGCACTGCAATCCAAACGAGGAGCGTATCGTTCAATCAATAAACGTCGGCTAACAACTGCATGGCTGTCTGGGCCGGCTTTGCATGTAAATATATACACACCAGGTGTCAAAGTTTGGGTGGCCAACTTGTGAGTGAAGGCATACGTCAAATTTAGACGAGAATCAGAACCAAATTTGGAAGCATTACAAGAGGCGTCGGCAAACGCCTGCTTATCCGTAATGCTGCAAAGTCGCATTTTTTTATACAGAATACAAATCTGGATAAACTCATATCTGTCCTGAGCGATGATTTCTGATTTCGGTTCCAGATAGACATGCTGTGCAAGCGTTGAAAGTGAAACAGAGCAGATTAGTAGGCCCACATAAGCCACGAACCTTGCCAACATTTCATGCAATGCCCACCATGCATTATTGATCCGCTGTTTGAAATAAGAGTCACGTGGTGCTTTTGTTCCATTCGTGGACAAAATTAACTATTCTGTTTTTTTCCATTGTGTTTTTTCAAAAGATAAACACGTCTCACTTGGAATCAGCTTTGATCGAAGCTGAACCGGTCTGCCGGGGAACGATACAATAGAGATCCCCCACAATTTAGAGTTTGTTTGGCTACAAATCAGGTAAATTTTCCGCTGCATCCACACTTTGGCAAACTAGAATAGAAAAAGGTTAAAGTGATTTACGGCCCAAAAGTGGCAAGAAAATGGGATGAAACTGTGTGCCGATGTAAAATAATTTTCACCCCGAGATACTTTTATTTATTTATTTTTATTTTACGCAGTACCGTAAGTACTTTTGTAAGTTGCATGATTTTACCAATATAATTATGCAAACTAATTTTCCTCATAGCTCCGCAGGAAAAATTAGGGAAGATGTCCCTATAAGCTCCATCATAATGACTCAGTGTGAACCAAAATCCTTGCCACAACGGAGTTCCCACTGCGGATCCCATTCGGTAAAAATCAGGGCACTGAGCTCATATTTTACTTCAGAGGAACTCATTCAAGAGCCTCTCGACTTCGGCTTCTGTGCGCTCTGAAACTAGCCTGTTTACCCGTAGGGACATGTTGACATTCACTCTAACACAATGCGTCCCAATATTGAATAAATTCAGAATATATTCTCTGGTTCCGGCCACTCGCTCTGATCATAAGGAACTGGGTATCTCCTCACCAAGTTCTCTACGTACCAACCACAATATTCTAGGCTAAATGGATACCCTTCGAGCGACACTTGGCTAGGCCTCATCCCCCACAGGTTTCATTCATTTACACTAAACCCTCTCTAGTCGACGCTTCTCCCCTTTTGGCCGCGGATAGGAAGAGGGTAATACGAATCCAAGACTGGTGCGAATGTTCGTAGAGAAGAGCATGTGGAGCTTGTCTTCAGATGTAGAAGCAAGGTCTTCGGGCGACGACTGCTACCTTCCTTGTTGTATCGATGACTGTCCTCACATCCATTGTAGTCAGCTAACCCTGGGCCTTTTTCACGGGCGGCTTCATGAAGTAAGCGGCCACGACAGCCACGACAGCCACGACATAGAACCTTGGAGTTGAGTACTTTATATTGGGCTATTGGAAATGGACCCTGCGCAGACAAACCATTTAAAACGGCCATCTCTGAAAGGATTATTTTTACATTATCGTAAAGAGCAATGGACGCCACGACATTTGAAACGCAGGTGGAACAAAGCAGGACAACGTACAGAGTTCCCATTCACTCATCCCTTAGCCATGAGGACCGGCAAGTCAAAACCACTAACTTGCAACAGAACAATTGTTTTTGGCCAAAATTTTTCGAATCCACCAGAGGATGTCTGTGGATTCCACTGGCCGGAAGCACGACCAGTAGACACCTGTGGTAGACCTTTCAAAGTCTTCATTAAAGTCCACATTTGCTATGTTCATCTAGCTTCCAGAGTCAGTGCTCGCAACTCATTTTTCCCTAGCGAGGAGATTTGTTAGGTGTGGTTGTCTTTCAATGGAGCCGTAGCACGGCGGCGCCTGGATGCGCGTGCTTTGGAAACACTGCTAAAATTTGGCTTTAATGAGCCTATCCATAAGTTTACCAATCACTAGAGATCAGGCCAGTTTGGCCTCGGTTCCCGAGTATCTAGTTGTGCTCATCCCAAGAAATCTTCCTGACGAAAGTAGTCTTTTTTACTCTCTGGAATCGCTCTTAATCCACTGAATGTTGGAAAATTCAGAGGGCTGCTTAGCTCTAACCCGCCCAAAGATCTTAAAGGTGGTCCGGGGATGGAGTTCGCATTGAATCTGACAACGGTGGTAATAGTTCCTTCCAAAAAGAATTTTACGCTATTCTGCTCCTAGCGTAAATCTGGCCCAGACATATCCAAGTTAGACAGGCAGGGGTCCATGCTCATATAAAGAGGTGACTACTAACTTGAAAGCATGCCAGGTTTGCCCAAGTCGGACTATTCTAAGATAACTGAACTGTTAATAAAATGAGGTATGGATGTAAGAGGACAGCGTTTTCGGGTTAATTTCTATTCCTACACTAATTTCTAGTTGATTACTTTTAGTATACGTCGCGCTAAAGCATTGCGTTACTGGTAATGTGTTGGAACGCTGGTAGGGTGCATTAATTGGTAATTGATCAGGTGGCTGTTGATTTGTTCGCTGAGCTTGGCAACCGATTGGCAGACGTTTCATCACCATCCGAGGAGACATCTTCAGTGCGCAGATGGATGGGTCGTCCCTCTCTCCATGCTTACGTTTATATAGTTTTTAAAGAGCAGCTTTGAGCTGTAACCTGACTAACCATTGATAGCCATAGCACTCAGATTCTAATTGGTCCGCTGGTAATATGTGCTGCGTTGTGATTTGTGTTTTTTGCTTCCTGTTGTCATACTACTGTTGAACTAGTCACCCGTTATTCTCTTCCGGTTGGTCCGTTCCTGATCTGTATTGCGGATTGTTTTTGACTGGTTAACGGTGTAGTTTGGTAGTTTCCTATCTTCTTCCCGATTGGACCGCACCCAACTTGCGGTTTATATTTATGAGTTTGGTTGGTTGATTTGCAGATGTTCTCTTAGTGGGTCTCTGGTTATTTTGGGCTCGTTTGGTAGTCGGATTCGATGATCCTTAATGGGACCTGGAAATTCAGGTGAACAGATCAACAGTCCCCTGATCGATTTCCAGTGGGTTATTCTCCGTATATCTTAATAATCTTGAACGTCTTGAACGATGGACTGAACACTTTGAAGGACAGTTAGGCTGACCCCCAACAACTCACCCTCCGAAATGACAGATGAACCCGAATGGAGCATGAATACCAGCCAACGGGGGTCCAGCGCGCAATTTCATTGCTTCAGCGCGGCAAAGCACCTGGTCCAGATAACTTGCATCCTGAATTCTTCAAAGAAGTTGGTGAGTCTCTCGTGGCTTTTCTGACTACTTTACTCCAAACTATCTGGAATGAGGAAAGAATACCAACAGAATAGGGTGTCTGGATGATGCTCCAGGATGCAAGGACGTCGTGGAAAACCATCGGAGAATCGGTTTAGTGATTGTAGTTTCCGAGGTGCTCTCTGTCATTATCCTGCAGAGGTTGATCAACCTTCGTTAGAATCAAGTTGGTTTTCTCCCTGGTTGTATCCATCATGTATCCACTTTGCGACATGTACTAAAACTGTGCCACTCCATCTGACAACCAACAATGATTGCCTTTCTCGATCTCAAATCTGTTATTGATTCTGTTGATCGTCAGAATCTGTGGCATTGTCTGACAATGAAGGTGTCTTTTCTAAGTCTCGTCTCTTCTTCAGGATCCATATGCCTTCTACCATGGACTCCACGTGTCCAAGGAGAGTCCTCTGAGTTCACCACATTCTGTGGTGTCAGGCAAGAATGTCCTTTGTTGTAGTCTTCCTTTAATTTACTTGTCGATGTACTCCCTGAATTTTCTTTACTTGCCTCTAACACCTTGGGTATCGAAATAATCCCGGGGAGTTTGCTCATGGGTATTGAGTACGCCGACGATATTGCTCCTCTTTCGAAATGCAAGTTATTTTAAATAACCCAAATGGTTCCACAGCACATTTCAGTGTGCGCTTCCCACCTGTCCAGGGTTGAGTGCTACTGCAAGACTGGGTGGGATCAAACCCACACCTCATGCTTGCAGGTGAGCCGATCGACGTTGTAGATACATCCATCTATCTGAACAGTTGCATAAGTTCCGGCGAAAGACGAAATCCCTCTCCGAATTGGGGAAGGACAGGACAGTGCTTGCTAACCTCCGGCATCTGCGGTTCCGACGTGACAGTGCCTTGAGTGTCAGGGTTGGAGTAGATAACGCCGCGGTCCTATCTGTTGTAGTTTATGGATCAGAGACATAGCCGCTGCGTGTGGAAGACCTTCGAAGGGTGTCTGCGTTTTACTGTCGGTGCCTCCGAATCACTGCGTGGGTCTGGTAGGAACGTCAAACCAGTAATGCTGAATTAAAGCAGTTGGTTTTCAGGAAAGTTCATTCCCCCCTCGACAGATCAGCTAGTCTCACTCCAGACATTGAGCTGTTTGGACCAAGTTCTTCATGTGCCGAAAGACTGGCTGCCTCTTAGAGCCGTCTTCGCCAAGCTGAGTATCGGATGATCACTACCAAAAGGCGATCTATCCATGACTTGGCAACGAATCATTAAAGTCCTTGGCGCTCAATCTAGTTGCTTTGGTAAATGCCGTCTCTTCGAATGGGGACAAGCCAGTGGTTAGTGACCCTGACAGTTCTGGCTATGTCACACAGCCAATGGAGATATGGTGTCAAAGTTATTACCTTCAGGGCGTAACTGTCACCTCCTGCAATGCCGGATAACCAGAAGCTTTGACGTAAATGAACAGATTAGGCCATCGCCTCCATTGGGTGTCTCCAATTCTCCAATTCGTGAATGAAGCTGTAGCTGCCAGAACCACTGCAACTCGGTGCAGTGAGTTGAATAACTGAATTGAACACAACTGCACATCTTATAGTGAACAAAGCCAGACTCTGAGTTCACGCTGTTGAACATGTTCCACAAGTAATGTCTGTGATCCACAAATCTCCGCAAGTTTGTATCGACCCGCTGATTATCCTGAAAGAGTTTCCGTCAACATTCAAATGACTGTATTTCTCAGAACGAGATTGTTAGAGGTTCTTGTCTACTAAAAAAGACTGTAACCAAGAGGTTTGATGATTTTTCAATACCAAATCTGTTAAGGTCCTGTCGGTTAGTTTACATGCTGAAACAAGCTCAGATGGAGGACTGTCTCAACAAGCTTAACATCGAACAATGAGCCGAAAGAGTCTGTACAGCAGATATCTCGGTCAGTGCTTCAAGTGCCGAGCATCTGCCCCTGCGAGCCTGATACTTCAACTTGTTCATTGTGATATTATACTGAATACGGTTTCTTCTGAAAAGACAATAATCAACACGACGATATTAATAGTCAAGGGCTCCCCTAGGAAGCCACCTCTCCGCGAAATCGATCACATTTTGTTTGAAGAGTCCTGACAATTTTTGTCCCTCATCACATTTATTTCTTAGATTCCTCAAATTGCGCTGCACCAATGATAGACAAATTTGCATTTTCGAGGGTGACATACAGCGACGCGAATCCAGGTCCCATCGGACCAATCGGAAGTCCACAACTTGGGGATTTTTCCTCTTGCTGCTATCCTAAAATTGAGCTTTTCTACTTCCCGTTTCATTCCCGTGTAATCTATTTGCATACTAACCTTCGAGATTCGACAGGATCCTCCTTTTCTTCCATGCAGACAGCGGAAAGTACGGTAGATATTTCTTCCGAATCCAGCTCGGCCTTCACTGGACAGGGAGACATAGCTTCCAGGTTCATTTTGCCGAGTCGAATTGCAACGGTAATATTGGTGTCCCACCCATCAACATCGAGCAGCTGGGAAAAATAAAAGCCCAAGGAATCATTAAAATGCTCTATTTGTCCAAAGGATTCTGGGTTAGTTCACATTTAGGAAAAGCAGGCAGCATTCACGAAAAGATTCCTGCTTTCGGGCATCATGCTGGAGGTTCTAGCCATTGCCTTCTTATCTAGAAAACGTACTAACAATTTATCACATCTGGCTGTTCGCCTCAGCAAAAATCCCCTGTAATTCTGTCATAGGTTCGTTGGAAGCATTGGGTGCACCAGCGAATGAGACTTTGGCTAGTAAGTCTTTAAAGGGGCTGAAATGTTTCTCAAGTTTCTTTGGCCAACGTTTCATGGGGTAAAAATATACCTGAGATACCGTTTCGTCCCTTTCTTTTTGTGTTTCCAAACTTAACTTGCACATACAAGTAAGACTGTGATGACATCCTTGCACATTTCTAATGGAGCGATTCATCATACTATTGATAGTGAGATGCAAAAGTACGCTTCTCGACGGTAGGTCGACAAGGTGCGTACTTTGTTGAATTGGTTACCATATTCACAGTGGCGAGTGATGTATGCAAATCGTCTCCGAGCTCAGAATTTTTAATCCGAATGCGAGAACAAGTTGACTTTGTTGCATAGAATTGTTTTGCCTGACTAAACTAGTAGTTGGTTATTTTGTTGTTCTGCCTATTTAAAAATTTTGATATCAAAAGGAAAGACGACTGAGAAGCAGAAGTTCTTGTCTTATTGTCGGCCACAACGCAGCTTTCTGTCCAACTTTAAAGCTTCCGAAAAACAGCTCACGATAGCTTCTACAAAACTGGACCATCCCTTAATCCTTTAGGACAGTAGATGTTGCCAGATGTTGCTGTTTTTCCTAATCGTGACTCCCTGGGAATCTATACCACCCCACACGCCTTGTCAAGATGTCATACTCACTGGCCGCCACCATGAAGACAAGGGCTGATGGGTTTACTTCACGTTGATCGAAGAAGGATGAGGTAGTGCTTGATTCACGGAGCATTTTTTATTGGAAACAACCATGGTCTTTACATTAAAGCAACATGGCCTACATGTTTTCCGCCAGTTGGACTGGGGATGCTTCATTTCCGATCATCCAACCGAGAGAACTCAGTAGTTTTATCAGGTCTATTTCAATGGGTAGGAAAGGCTCAGAATAAGCTTTTTCGTGGGCCTGTCAGCTGACTGACTTTCCTGACAGACGAGATTTGTGGAGATAGTAAGGCATTTTGCCGAACTGTTTGACTAACAGAATTCCGATATTCAAACCAATAGGTCACGTTTATCCATTTGAATAATACGGCAAGAAGACGAAGACTGTGGGACGTCGACAGTTCGCTTCTATCTCGTCAGTCGCAATACTAAAACCCACCAACTTTACATGATAATTGGGAATAAATAGCATTAAAGTTGTGGAAAAGAGGCAAACTTACGGTGAGTCAACTAGGCCTGATTCATTAGTCCATGGCAAGCAGATAGCTTGTGCTCACACTCTGGGTTGGTATTGATTGACCGACATGCCTCAATGAAACCCAACACGCAGTAAAATTCTGAACGCCGTCCGGTGAATAGAGTAGGTTTGGTGATGAATGAGGCATGTTTTCGTGTCTCGGTTTGCTGGTCATCGGTCGATCAATTAGCCACCTGACTCACTAACGATCCAAATGTTCTGAGGCACGTTTGTATTGGATCCTATCTGTCAGTACATGTCTCACCGGAACTGCACGTGAATTGGTACAATGTATCAAACAGAGAGAACGAATAAACCACGAGGCGTACATCGCAGATTGAATTGTCTCTTCGATGACAACAGGATCAGTTGAGAGGCTGGGTATATAAGACCAGTTACGGTAAATAATTTGTACACAGTGCTTTGCGAGAGCCTCACGGATAGGATTTAAAGTTTCGGCCAACCATCTGATTAACTTGTGGTAGGAGGATTCCTGCAGGGCCAGAATGGGTCTCAGAATAGCCCCATCTTCATGGATATCGTGTGCTCCCTGCAGGTGTGGCGTTTTAATTCCAACAGGTTTGAGTTGGTCAAAATAAAACCATGCAATAATGGAGTGTTGAGTTTCTGCCCAATCTATTTTTCTATTCATCGTTCCATATCAGGATCACCATCTCTTCGGAACTTTCGTTCGTCAGACAGTATTGTCTTCATTTTGGCCTCATAGTCCACTTGACTGCTTTATGATGTTCTTGCTTAAAACAGCAAGATTGTGATATGTTTGAGGGTAAAGCCCCACGATATCTGTCAAACAATATGGCTTCCAACCGCAACACGTTCTCAGATGACGTGGGACCAGAATATTTTAAGTGACCTCGAAGACTCTCGAAATGAACTTCTGTGAGGTGTCCATCAGTGCATTCCGATAAACAGAAAATTCTTTGGTTTCACTAGCTGGCTTCGTATGTCCACTTGATAACTTTCCAACCTACTTTGTTTAAAACAATGTGACAGCAGTCACAATTTATGGTTACAAAACTGGGCCTCTTAAAAAAGGGGACCCTAAG
>SJOL01005146.1:445497-470663 GCA_004794785.1 Opisthorchis felineus | reverse complement strand
GCCAATTAAGCGAAAAATTTGTTTCTCCACTCCAAAAACACTTTAAAAGCCGTTCTAATCAAAGGGTTATTCACGTATTATCCGCCTGCCCCCTAAGTGAACAATTTCAGCAGGTAGCTTATTGTTGTGCAAATCAAGAAACTTGACAGTTCTTATTGAATTAGTCCACAGTGGATTGTCTTGTCAAATCGCAAGTATTACCTTTGAGTGATAAAATTTTTGTCCAGACCTAGATTGGTGTATAGTCTGGTTCAAACATAGCAAGTTGTTTTAAAATTGTGTCTGTTTGGCATCACGCAAATAACGCGTGATCGGTTCAAGCAAGTTTTCTGTCGCGCGGTAAGAAAAATGCAATAGACCTTATCTGTTTTGTTGTTGTGCCCGTCAGTAGCTAGTTTGGCACCTTCCTAACCCGTTTTTTTTCGCCCAATTGCAGACAAAGGCATTTGAGTTAACCAAAGACTGACTAACTTTCAGATTTCCCAGGAAGTGCGAGAAATTTACGCGTAAACGAAGTATTATGTCTGACGCGACACTGTTTCAAAATAATGTATATGCAGGTGGATAAATGTGAATCATAGTCTGCCTCTGAAAACTTGAAATGATCATTATCTTGAGGGTAACTTCCTTTAGGTCAGGTGTTAACTCTGCTGTGTTAGTTTCCAGTGACAGATGTGCTAGGGAGCATGAAATATTTCGGCACGCCGGTGTGTGCCATCCAAGTCTTTCTGGGATCAACGGGGCAGCATAAAACGTAGTCTTCTCAATCCCCAAAGAGTGTTCACGCCTTCCGTGGGTAAAGTACAGTCACTGTTTTTTAAATACTTTTTATGGGAATTTTACACAAAAAGAAACCCACACATGATGCTTGAATCCAACCATCTATCTGTCGCTATATGGCAGATGTTCTGTCAACTGAGCAGCCAAAGACGACCCTAAATTTCACAGTCGTGGACTTTAACGTCATATCTGATCATCCATTAGCTTAACTTTTCGGTTAAACTTCAAAGAATCTCAGACCCTTCACATGCCGGTTGCGTGACTTCCACAGTTGATCAGACGTCGATATCGTCCAGACACCGACAGGCTTTCTTAGGTATGTTGGAAGAAAATAGAATCCAAAGCTTCCAAATGTGCTCCAGTGGTTTGTTTGGACTTTCAGTTCTGTCACGTTAACCATGCTCTGAACAATCAAACCCTTGTTAAGATGTGCCCAGGGCCCTGTAAGATTTTGTCGATTTAACTTTGCTTACTCATTAGTAGGTCAGTTTCCATTTCTTTGAATCCCCCATATCTTTTTCTCCAGCGCTTGAACAGTTGCCCACGGCTACCACTAATCTATGGCGTTCTTGTGTAAATTTACGTGTCACATTTGGTTACACAGTAGCTACGAGGCCACGTATCTCAGATGCTAAGACAGGTGGCTTCCATGCCTATCCACCCGCTTCTCCTAAATGTTTTTAAACTGCGCCAGCGCTTTTAAATGCCGATGCCTTCGGAGCAGCTCAGGGCGTGCTGTTACGCTGCGTTTGAATGACTGTTAGTGCTACACCACCCTATAAAATCTTTGTCAAACATTGATTGAAGACCTCAGAACAACATGACTGCGTACAATGACTGCTTCAAATTCGCACTAGACAAGCGCATTCAAAGGAAGTACACCATCAAAAGGTAGAGAGGTAAAGGTTTATTAGCTAAAATTGAGAAACACCGAAACCAGTTTGAATCCTCGAGTTCATTTTTCAAAGAAATCGTTGGCTAGTTGCTGCGTGGGTTGACTCAGCCTTTGACACAAGATTTTGAGTGCACGACAAATGAGTGAATGATACTTTCTGGTATGTTACCAGGTAGCTTTTCAAAACTACGAAATAACATTCATGGATGGAATTGTCTAATAAAAACGCGTTACTTGTATCGGCTTGGAGAACGCAGTTTAGTCCATTCCATAGTTGTGTCTTGTGTCTGAGTAACGAACTTCAGCCAAACTTTCAAACTTTGTGCGTGTTATTCGGCAGAACGAGACTACGTTGTTCAATCAGTCAGCTGCATAGCGTTGACCAAATTTTCCGCAACCGATACTGCATGCATCAGTCCGGTTCCGTTTTTTTAGGTTGCATTCACCTCTTTTGTAAAACCCATTCAAAAATGAGTTGTATGTGACAGTCTGGCTGGCGCGATGGATAATAGTGGATGACTTATCAGTGTTTTCAACTGGGACTTCCTTCTGAAAGTGAAGCCAATCTTAGCTAAAACGCCTAGAATTTGCTTCATCCCTATTGGGAATCATCAACAGTGCACATCTTACGAAACTCCAGAGAGTTTCAGACCCGAGACCCTCAGGCCAATAGCTTGAACAATTAAACCTTCTGCCAAAAGCGCCTCATCGGTAGTGTGACTAAATCACACTCAGAGAGAATATGGTCTCACTAATCGTTTGATTACGGAGTTCACATCGCGGAGCCAGGTGTTGACTGGTACATCGAGTAACTACTTCTCAGATAGAGGTTTCACTCGTCTTGAATTACTTATGGATCAGTGTTTGCCGGCTATCGTCTGTCCATGCTATGACAGCGCTGCTGACTACGCGTGCAAAGCCTTTAGCAAGCCAGGAAGACCATCTCGCCGTTCTGCTGAGGCGGATTCTAAAGGAAAAAAGGTAGCTGCATTCGTGAGACAGTAAACGGAAAAGTAAGAATACTACGATATCCAGACAAGAGTTCGGCATAAACTTATGAGAACACTGGTTTAAATTATTGCGCAAGTGCTATGATTATGATAGCCGGGCAATTTTTCGTGGAACTTTTACATGCTTGCGGTTTGGTATAAGTATTTACAACCTTCGGGAATTGCTCATCAGCACTATAAAAAAGTTGGGATTTGCGAACTTGAACTAAAAACAAGACAGTGTTGTTTTCTAATAGCCTTACAGAAGAATCGCGTGTTTTTTCTTTTCAACTTAAACTTGGACCCCGCAGTTTTGTGTAGCATACGTCAGTATGATATCATTAAATAAAATCGTAAACGGAGAGTTATTTTGCGGTGTCGAGCGGTCGTGAAAAATATCACGTGAGAGCAAAACGTACGTTTGTTTCTTTCAGATTGACCCAGGTACGGGATTCCTACAACGATGCGCTGTATAAAAAAACAAAGCCCCGAATTTGTTTGAACAGATTAGTATTCCTTGTTTCGTCGTCCTTCCACCCATCACACAAGTCATGTTGTCTAAGGTTTATTAGGGGTTGGGAGCCTACTTGCCACAAGGCTCGCACGTCAACAATGTTCCTGAACTGCCGAAAGTGTAACATGCGAGGCAACCAACCAACCAGATAAGTTATAGTGTTTGCAACAAGCACCATACTGGAAGTCATCTACAAGGACTAATAAACACAAAACTACCGTACAAAAACATGATGCACTTTTTTATTTCCGCAGATGAAGATCACCATTTCAGTATAGAAGACGTGAAGATTCCGGTGCATGAGCGTATCAAACATTCAACGGAATTTCTGGAATCACGGTACAGTGCAGCAAACAACTCGATTCACTGTGTTTATGGTGGCTATCTAAAAATGCCACAATGCGGCTGACTTGCAAATGCAATTTTTCACTGAATGTTTGTTAGTTCCACGCTATCTCTAGCCCACATGCAGCGAACAAAACTTGGGATTATCTCCGCTTTTATTCAGACCGTATATCTATCTGGTGTGAAGCCTTACTCTGTGTCTAACGAACTAATTCCTTCAAAATACTGGAGGATTATCTACCACTCCCCTCGTCTTACTCGGCAACTTTCATATCCCTAATGTCCTTCATGTGAACGGTGGAGTCTCAGAGTTCTCCCCGCATCAATGTCCTCATCGATCAGATTGTCCTACCCGAAGCTACTTTGGTGTTAGTGGTCTCTGTGCTGCTACCGCCTCAATAGAAATTTTGGATTTGATGCACAATGTGAAATTGTGGCTGACTGAGTCACAGTCATTTGGAGGAATACTACTGCTAGTTTTCAAAAATTTTCTAATCATAATTACATCTAAAAGCAAGAAAGGTAAGCAACACACTAGATGACAGGTGTGATTTGGACAACGAGAATTCGAGAAAGCGTGTTTTTCCACACGCCACGTCAAGCATTATCTATTGTAGAAAAAGTTCAGGATAAGCTCAGTCTTCTCATACTTGTATAGAAATACCTGCTTCGGTGTCACTACAAGCATCTCAGGTAAACTTCAATGTCACGGGTGAACTGCTTGTCCCCGACGAAGATTTCGCATTTGTCCGGATGCATCAAAACGTAGGTTACTAGATACTCAGTAGTTTTCTGACGTATACAGATCGTCATTAGTTCTCAAAACAAAAAATTGCTTTCAGTTTCGGTCTCTTGACCAGAAAACCCTCATAACCTTGAAGATCCGCCCATGCAGTGAACACTCCCATCACATCTGACTGTTCATGGAACGACAAAGTCACTATATTTGGAACAAAAATAGACACCAATGTTTTGCGAGAACTCAAACTAATCTTTCTCATGAAGGTATTCCGGATGAAAAACATAGTAGAATTTACAGCCAAAAGCCAAACTGTTACTGTTTTCCACAAAAAGCTTTCTTGACACATTTGCAAACGCAAAGCGGCGTTACTTACTTCCAAGTACTGTTTCCTCAGAGTTTTGCCCCAATCCTGCCCAAATTGGAAAGCCGTACCATCATCAACGCGCATAGACGCTGATTGCATCATAGTATTTTGCCTGCACAGGCCCTCAGATGTCTCTGACCGATGGTTGACGCAATGAATTTTACTGCACCGCGTAATGTGTGCTTGCCCTCCGTTAGCTGGAATTCTGCATTATTCAAGAGAGACCCTAAAGCCGGCTAGGCTGCATGCAAGAAAATCAGGCCATGGAAACAGAAATCCTACATATCGGTGGATCAGGCCATTAGAAAGGAGTTTTTCACTCATATTAACTCAGACATATCTACGCGAACTTCCATGCACACTTTAATGGTTGGAAAAATGTCAGACATTGAAAGCCTGCAGTTCATACTGCACTGCAGTCAAGAAACGATAGGACACCAGGGAACCCAAATACTCAACCAACAACAGCAAAATACAACATATTGGTCGGTAATCACAAACACAAAAGCCTTTATGTGGTTTTAAGCGATGTCTGATACTTTCTGAAACAACCTCATCCTTCTACTTGTAGACATCCTGCCGATTAGTTTCCAATGCCGATATGGCCATCCGTTAACACGCAAATTTCACGAACGTCATATTTCTTCTGGGAATTTAATTTGTTTGAAAAGCTTTGAGGCTTGGCCGGCAACACTTCAGACTTTTCCCAATTAACCGATCGATTCCTGATAAGGGTTCCTTTGCACACTTCCCTCAATCCAGCCACTGCTCAGTATGTCTCGCTTAAATGTCAACCGATCGGCGCAACCTGGACGGCTACTGGGTCGTTGATATATCCGCGGAGCAGACTATTCGCATGGGTCGTGGATCAAATTCTCTTGGCAAGTGATGAGAACAAGCAAGCCTAGCATTTCAGGCGCCCACAGTTTTCATTTCGATATAGTCTAGGTTATGTTTTATTTGTTGGGCCTCACTATGAGCAGAACTGGTGTCTGGCTTCAATACGGACTAGCCGGAATCAAGACACCGGTAGACCAGCTGAACTCTTCAAATGAAAATGGAGCGACTACACCAGGTGTGCCGTGCAGGGCACTGTGAGAGTCTGCCCTCAAGGGGAACTTATTTAGGTTAGTCTATACAAACCTTTTTAGAGACTTTAGGGACTTTCTAGGAGACTGTCTCAGATGAGACCAGCTTACAGAAAAGACACTAGACGTCAGCCACGGAAGACAGCAGATTTGTCTTCGGAATGTAAACGTAGTAGAGTTTGCCTAGAAAAAGATGTACTAACCGAACAATAGGAGACAGAAACCTGGTCAGAACTCACAGACTTATGTTCCTTATCCTCACTGAATGCGTCGTCTCCTGATGACTGGTCTACAACCTTTTCCAAACTTATTCTCTCCTTGTGTGATCGCATGTTGGACAGATAGAGGAATGGACCCTCGTTTGTACGTATCTTTAATTGAGAACTGTTGCATGGAGATCAGCTGTCCAGAAGGCGAAATCTTCTCATTCGAAAGAATACAATGAATATATGGTTCAAGCTTAGGATGAATTAAGACTGGACCCTAGACGAATCGCATAGTTAAAATATTCAGCAAACTCTGTCCTTTTCTCTCTGTGAAATTCCGTTAATCGCTCCTCGAAAGCAGAAGAGCGTTGCACAGCTGAACTAGCGACAATGTGCATCTTGCGAGTCGGTGGAAATATCGGATGGAACTTTGAATATTTCACCAATGGGGAGGTGGCAGACCAAAGTGTGATCCAGTCGCACATAGACAAGATATGGAGTCACACGACTATTCAGTAAACGTTGACGGACGAGAATTGCGATTGGCCTGTATTTGGACCGGATACAACGCCTAGCCTACTTCAGTTACATTGTCCACATTGGTGGGTTCAGTGTTTACAAATTGCTGGAATCGCTATTGGGCTTCCTGAGATGAGCTCTGGTGATGACACAGCATTTGGGCGATGAAATCTCGACTGAAACTTCAAAATATCCTGCTACCCCAAAAAACAGCGCACGCGCCTTCTTTCCTGCTGATTCGCACGGAAATGAAGTGTAGCCGAAGCACATTTTCATATTTCCAATGATGCTACGCTGGTATCAACCTCCAAGCTTTTTTGCTATAAGAAATTTCTACTGAATTCAGTACGTTGGGAGATTGTAAATCTCAAAATGAATGTTCAAACTAGACACTTACCAACTTAGCAGTAGGTTCTGGAGCTTTACTGATCCGAACTCACTTCAATAGTGATCAGCATGTGCAGAGGCAGTATGTGCAGTCGCGAAGTGGCACAGTCTCCTGTTAGCTAATCGAGATGACATTGGACTCCCGCACCCCGTATACAAGTCGCCATGAACAAATCATTTTCTTTTCAAACAAGTATATCCATCTGGTTGATTCTTTCCAGATACACAAACACACAACCCTTAGTTAAACAGCGTACAGTACAAGGAATCTGCTTATTTGCAGACAGTCGATACGCCTAAAGGACGCAGGACATAGAGACCAGAGGTGGACGACAAACAAAAGTCTGTCTTATCAAAAGCCAGACGTGTACCGATTGATATGAAAAATAAAAACAATGAGCTAGTTCTCACAAATGATATGAAATGGGCAAATGTTACGGACAATCCGATCTATCTGCTGTCCTGTGGTCCGGGTTGTCTGCGCGGTGGCGTCCGCACATATATGCCTGACGTATTTGTCGGGACAGAGAATTGTACCGAAAGGGACAATCTAGCGCGGCAGAGACACGTACAGAATAACGCAGACAGATGCACTTTCAAGCCTACCGGACTGTTTTTTTCTCTCTGACGTTGCGTCTGTCTGGATTTGTCATGCCTACCCCATTGTCACGATAGTAACAAATTCGGTCCAGACAGAATTCATCAGCTCAGTCGGAACATTTCCGATTGATTAAGACTTAGAACAGTAGTCTTCGGCCTCGGAATGTTTACGGGCACGGACCTTTCGCAATCGCTAGTTTGTTCAGTGTGTGTTTGCGTGTAGATATGCGTATGGTGTGGCTTGGAGGGTTGAAATTTTTGTTTCCTCGCGAACAGTTGGTGATGCCCACAGTTTTTGCATTATCCTCAAAAGTTCCGCTATTCAAAAATAACGTTAACGAGCGGGTTATGCTAGACACTTCGAGGATGTATCCATGTAGGCATATTTTACCGCCGATGACAAGCTAATGGGCAGCATACAGCGTGAGCAGCCGATCAACTTTAGTATCCAGCCTTAAGTCCATAGTGTCTGAGAAGGCCTGACAACAACTTAACCCGACTGACCTGTACAACTGAACCTTGCAGCAATGGACGTTTGTTCTTTGGAGTTGACCGTAGCAAAGTTCCATATTCAAGGTTGAATTCGTTCCTGTCCTCTACTGCTGAGCAAATGAGCCAACCGTTGTCACGCCACCTACACAAAGTAATTTTATGCGCAGTGAGGTCCTAAATTACGGACTTTCCTAGTGCGGTCTAAGCGGACAAAGCTGACACAAGTCTCGTCTAAGCTCTACCGGACTGCAGATCCAGTTGAAAGTATGGCAGAAACTGACTTCTCGTCGGGTTTCCAGGTTGTATACGCGTGCTTCGACCAGGGCTGACCCGAAGAGTCCATCAGCGTTTAATCTTTTCAGAACCCATACTCGATGCTCACCTGAAAAACCACGGTATCTTCTGATGTTTATGTGGTAGATGAAATTTAGCCTGACCATTCGCAACCATTTTCACCTGTTCATCCTTGGGTAAACAACATGAATGCGTGGACACGGAAAGTCATGTTCAAGGCTAGTCACACCTAGTCCGACGTACTAACATCAGTAAATTCTCACGATTAGTTAACCCGGCTTTAACGACAATCTGCCGCGTCTGGGGTGAAACAAAACTTTACAACTGCCTTGTACTATCACCCTTCGATCTCAAACGGAGGGAAAGCAGTAACTCATCTATTAACCTGTGCTGTCATTAATCCATATAAACAAATGCCTAACCTCAACGTCTACATGAACAAACAAGTACACAGGACCTCCCATGCAATGCAAGAGATGGGGTAGTGGTCAAGGTCGAATGATGCAGAAGTTTATCTACAATCGGATTCATCAACAGAATGTCTATATGCCACCATTGCTGAAACACGAGCTACGTGTTGCTGGTAAAAATTGTCCTGTCTCTGTAAGGTGTTTGGTATATCGTGTCAAAATATCACAAGGGAAGTAACTGAGTAGCGTAGTCAAGTGACCTGTTCCGTGGAGGATAAGTGTGAGCTTATACTCACAATAACGATTTGGGTCATTCAAGTTTAACTCAGTTCCTTGGTCTCATCACAGTACGCGCCTTTCGTGTTTGGATAATTTATACCATCTGTGTTATTTGGGGTTGTAGATGGTAATAATGGCTCTGGACAAAACAGAAAAGACCTAAAGGAACTAAAGGGTTCCATACGTTGAGGTGGCTGTGCGTTCCCGTGATAGACGGCTCTCGCTGCCTGTCTAGATGAGGCGTTCCATACTTCAGAGGTGACCCTGGCCCTATTTAAATCAGCAGATTCATCGATACGCCTAGAAGGTTACCTAGTTAAGATGTTACAAGAAATAACGCAAACAGGGACATGGGCAAAATGGTGAGTTTCTCACATTTATTTGGAGGAAAACCAATGATCATTTCGAGCTTACCGATGTTTTCGCTTTCAAGGTCGATGCGTGATGCGCTTGTTGCTATAATCACTAAGCAACATACATCGCAGTACGTAACACAAACTAACAAAAAAGAAGTCAGAAGGATGGACGGGGGGTTTAAATTATGCAGACGCGCACTCTGATTCTGCTAAAAACGACGCCACACTGAGCTGGCTAGTTTTTCGAAACTTTTCAGCACGCATTGGCCGTGCAGACATATGATATACATACATGACAAATTTCTTTTACTTATTGGGTTGCAGAGAGTACTTGATATACCGCGGACAACAACCCCAGGACTGCCACAATATAAAGATTACTCTAAAAGTGCATTGTTGAGTTCCTTTGGAGGATTCGGTATACCAGCATCCCGTTCCTGCTCCCCTCTTTCAATCCCGTTTCTCAAGCTAGAAGCCACTTTTCTTTCTCATAAGAGTTCTGATGTGCCTGCGTTGTTCAACCGGTATTACACAACTGATAACTCGTCCTTCACAATCGCACCACCTAGGTGAACACAAAGTTGCGTATAAACTTGCGATCCATAGGCTGATTTGCAGCAACGGAGACACATGGTCAAACTGAAGTGTACAGAATAAAATGTACGGGTTCTTCGAAGGATACATGCAATTGTATCCACCTGGTTTGCAGAAGAACAGAAACCAACTCTCATATTACCCATATTATTTTCTAGGTGTTTATTTTTTTATTTACGACATTCTGCAGCCATCGGATTCAGGAAAATAGGCTGAGTTCAAGGGTAACACACTACTCACAACGTTGCTGAAGAGTTCTCAGCAACCTTATGAGTAGTGCGTTACGTCTAGACAAAAACTCACTGCGATTTGTCGAATATCGCACCAAGTGAAACATAAGGTGGTCTAGTGCAGCACATTCAGCGGAAGGGGACCCTCATAAACGAGAGATTCAGCTGGATTCAGTTGAATCACCTGTCAAGATCAAGTTTGTTTGCACATAAGGTTATTTGTTCAAAGGCTGAACTGATGGCTGAGTCGTGGATCTTAATCCAAAACACTAGTTTGCTTATTCTCCCGCATGATTGTCTTACCCCGTGTCTAATGTACAACAGAAGGGACACAGACAAATCCCATGCCTTTTTCGTGTACTGGCACCACTATAGTTGCAGTGAAAGCTGCATCTGACGTGGAACTTTCAATGTAAGCCTCATGTGCATTGATTCCATACTGAGTCCTAGTTCTTTGTACAGTGTAACCACAAAGGTATCTATTAATAACTGAGACCGTGAACGCAAACGGGGCTAAGTCATCGATCGTGGGTGACGGGGGAACAGTATTAGGAAGCAGATTGAACTGATACGCGTAACTCTGTTGACCTCATGCATTGAATCATTTTCAGTGGTAAGGATACCACAACGGAAAGGTTACTGACGAATGGATCTCCCTGTGGAAGAGTATTGCGTCTGAACTGAGTCTTACTTCTTACTTAGCTTCCTATGGCATGAACGAAAGCTCGTAGCACCACCCTCTACTCGTTCCAAATGGTGTCAGTATTAAACAAACATTATGCCTTTTTGAATTTATTTCTTGGTTTGGCGCATGCTATGAAATTTGCCAGCAAATGTGACTGCCTGAGAGAAACCAAGTTTTATTCGAAACCTTTCATGATTCGCACTAGGGAGCTGACAGTTGCCGGGCTTTAAGAGCATAGATGTGATAATATAGATTCTAAATTTGGTGATTTGGTTGCCTTTTGGAACTGAAGCTACCCGTCCCTTGATATTTTACCCTTTTTCAAGGAAATTTAGCACCGTACTGGACTAAACTGGCTAACAACTAGTAACTGAAGTCCGCACATGTTTTACCTTAAAGTGAACACAAAGGAATGTAGACATCCATGGATTTGGAATAACGGATAACAACAGTTCGACAGAAAATAGCAGGACATTAAGACGGATTCGTCCCTCATTTAAAACCACCAGCTTAATAAGCTAGGCTAAGAGTTCGTTCTGGTTATTGTGAAGTGAATGGAAATTTAACGAATATGAGCGAACAATTCAAAAATCGGATTGTTTTAGGATCTATCCTACAAGCTGGAACAACCATTATTACCACAGCACTCACTATGGGAAAAGAAACAGCATTGCTCAATGCTCAGCACTAAAACAGTGAAGCCGACCTCATGCCCCTACATGGGTATGCATAAAAGACTCAGACGGCCGCCGCTGGTTGCAGGTAGACTGACTTATCCGGAAGGAAGTACCTTGGTCGATAGTGTGTACGAATGAGCTTCAAAATCGAACACAACTGGTCATAGATTTTACCACCGAGGGGCCTCAAGGAAGGGTCTCTCAATATAGGTCAACAGATGGAGAATGTGGGGAGTAGTGTGTGAGTAGTGCATTACGAATATACATGTATCGCGATATCTCGAATATCGTAGCAACTGAAACATGAGGTGGCCTAGTGCAGCACATTCAGTTGCCTGGAAATACCACAAACGAGAGATTCAGTTGGGTTCCAGGTGAGTCTCTCGCAAAACCAAATTTGTTTGCAAATGAGTGTATTTCGCTAATGTGGGGAGCAGTTGGTGAATAGGCACGCATCGCCATCAGATATTCCATTCTGCAGCAGGGCCCAGGGACAATCCTAACCAGAATACGACACCCAACGGACAAATGCGCACCACGCATGCTTTGAAAGTAGCCACGTCGTGACTAGGTGTCGAAGTAGTTCCAATAAACAACTGGTCCGTCAGAAAATTTTCTCACAATACGTCCTACCTACAATAATCAATGCTATCATCTTGAAAATGTGTCGTTCAGTACACCGGAAAAAGTGATAGCTTGTTAGAAGGCGAGAAAACAAAGCAAAAATAGCATTCTGCTTCTAATTAAATAAAAATAGACAAATTTGTAGAAAAGAGAGAAAACCCATTCGATAAACTCACAAACAAAGCCTAGATTCGGAATCATGTTGATGCTTTGAAGACGATCAGCTGGAGCCACGAAACTCAGCTCAGCAAATCGTCAGGCTGTATTCAGGATGCAAGAGATGATAAGTTGCTTCTTATCGGCAGTTCGGATTAGTGGCAGAAAAGCAGCTAGAGCGCCCAATCGAAAATCTGCTCTTTCAATAACGACACGCTGATTAAGCCGCTCCAGTTCAGACGGGTCTTACTTAGTTCATCGTAACCGCGATTAATTGTTTAAGCCATCGGTCGCCAAAATGTCGGATTTGAAGAACTGAGTCGCAGTTGCTGTAAACCCGTAGACTTTCGTAGGTTCAGTGATTCCGCTGTTCCTAAGTATCGGAAGAGTACTAAAGCACAGGCACACATATTATGTTGTTTTCTTGAGTGCGCATGTGACGGAATGTAGTAGGTGTCCTTAAGGTTCGTTCTTAACTGGTTGCATATAGTAACTAAACGCTGAACATGGTGTTAAAATCACACACATTTGTCTGGGTCTGAGATTACTCCATGACATCATCACAGCCCCACCTTATTGGATGTTTTGTTTTGCTGCTTGATAGTTCCGAATCGTCAGTGTTCTTGTTAGAGTTCGTTCAAAAAAACGTTGAAAATGGTTTGTTGGCATCCGAATCAAGTTTGCCACTCGACGGTGAAAAAGCTTGAATGGCTTGTGCATACTAGAACATCCAAAAACAATTTTCCCTTAGAGAAAAATGGATTTTTTACGCAAACAATTGTTACCACTGTGGAAACATCAGTGAGTGAACAGAGAGTGACCTACTACCAGCTTAAACATAATAGCATAACATTACTTGGATGGCTGTTTTCTAGGCCATTCTACCGATTGTTGGGTCTTCCCATGACCTGAAATCGAAGTTACAGTTTTATTGACTTACCTAAAGTCTGTCCGCATAGAAGAATTTCGAGCGTCCCCAATGTCGAACTCTGCTCTTCAGCTGTTGTTTTTGTTAGGTGGGTTTCGGCTATTCGTTCCAAGTGGCCCAACCAGTGGAGCTGGTTTCGCATCCAACTGTATCCAACTGCAACAGCTTTTGCTCTTTGAAGGAATTTGAGGTTTAGGCTTCTGTCATTCCATTTGACCCGAGGAATCTTGTGCATATAGGGCAAATGAAGTCGTTGAAGAATCCAGATATGTCTGTATAGCGTCCAGGTATCGCCGGTGTACAGTGATGAAGACGTCACAACAGCCCGATGTACTGTGATCTCGGTACCTATAAGCAAGTGCTGATTGACCCAACAGCGTTCCCCAAGTTGAGCAAACTGTATGCTGCCTTTTGCAACTCGTACGTTTAGTTTAATGTCAAGTGTCATACCTGTGGACAATGTGCTGCCAAGGAAACAGAACTCTGTTGAGTACGCTATCTCACAACCATTTAGGTGCGTAATTCGTGTTTTCTTTTGACTCCAGGATGACGAAAGGCAAAATTTTTAGAAGTAATTATATTTTAAGGAAAGCCAGATACTACTGAACCGTGCACCGTATTTAGTCACTGTAATTCTGCCTCGGAATACGCAAATAAGTTGCAGTCCGAAAAACACTGCATACGGATTATGTACTCGCACATCAGTGTTTTGGCCAACAAAAGATTCTGTTTGAATACGTATGCTTTCAAACGGTACTGAATTGATGCACCACCTTTGCAGTGGTGGAACGTCTCTGCGCAGTTGGTTTTTTAATAGAGGCTTAAGAGGGCTCCGGAAAAAACACAACTCTGTTTCACTCCAATGTTAGTTTCGAATTCGTCCGAGATAGCTGCGCAGGTACGCTTCTAGTGGGTTCATTCCGGTGCATGAGGCTTGGATGAAGTTGAAAACCATTATGGTTATTTAATGGTGAGCATCCCTGGGACCCTTGTTACGGACTGTCATCAGCAGTTATCAGCCTTTTGTGAAAGCTTGTTTAGGTGGACCAACGTATATACTACTGACTAGTGTCAGACCACCAGTAAAATCGCAACCGCAGTCAGATCTAGACAGCCGAGTCAGAACGAGACAGATGCGCTGACTGAAGTTTCCAAGGTAAGATGATTGTTGGTTTGGATATGAAGGACCATGATGCACAGAAAGCGAACGCTGTCCGATAACGGTCAGCTATACCGAACAACGGATGGAGGATGCTGGAAGCCAGTTATATGCATGTAACGGCGTATGTTACTGATGAGGCATGCGAGTAATCTGTGGTCGTGTCGAAGCTCCGGGCCACCTCTAATGGAAGGTGAAGTTTATCACGGGACTTAAGCGTAGTGCTAAGCTTCCTGAACTTCTTTCGAATATTTAACTTACGTGAACAAACACAGTCGAAAGGCTTAATAGACTCCAACTCAGTCGTCGGTTAGATGCAGTAGAAGCACTTTGAACTGCTTCGAACAGATATTACTCGCACGCTGCATCAGTAGTACACACTTCTACATATGTAGCACTTAAATCTATCTGCAAAACGTAAAACAAATATAGATGTATGAACAATTGCTTCGTTTAAGAACTCTATATTGATGCACAACTTCACTTTGCCTATGTCCAAGCAATTCTTAGCGGAAGCTGAGTCACGAAGTGACGTCAGTTTGTTTCTCAGTCTAGTGCGACCCTGACGTAATTGTAGGCCAGAGCGTGGGGGTAAATTTTATATCTGGACGGATGCTTCAAATCAGGTTTACAAGGTGAGTCTGAAATTTTCATGTGCATTTTTCGATGAATTGACCAAGTTGAAGTGGGCGGAAGACGGGCACAATCCCAAGACAAGCTTTACGGCTTTATATTGAGGCAGTGAACGTAGAAAAAATAAAGTCTGAAGAGTTGGAAATTAAGAAAGCATGTGTGGGGAGATGACTGGACCAAGAACGTTAAAAGAGTGGATGCATAAGGACCATACATCAAAATCAATGCTTCAATCTTAAAATTAGTGAAATACAAGGCACTCCGGTATAAAAATAAGATACCAAACCTCGTTAAGGGATGGCTGGAGGGGTCAGTTTTTCTACAAAACGGTAATGGTTGTAGCTCAGGTGGCTCTTGACCTCTTAGATCAGTTGGACAAGTAGCTTGAAAACGTTTCCTTACCGGACAAGGGGATATCATCACTGCGCTACTGGGTGAGCATTTCTTTCCTACACACGTGAGTTTATATAGATTTGAAGAATAGCTATAAAATCTTGACGTGAGTGAGGAATTAAGAGACAGATTCCTCTCGAGTTCACTGGTCAGGTTGTGATTTGTGTTGTGCTCTTTTCTGGCTGCTTTTGTCGCATTCCTCGCAGTGCTATTACTGTTCAACATTAGGCGCAACTTTTCTTGTGGTTTTAGTGGCATCCTCGGCAACATATCGCAGGTTGGTGGACTACCGTCATTTCGTGTTATCATAAGAGCCTTGAAGTCATTTCATTAGAGAGAGCAGGGGATGATTAAGAGGTCCTCATGGAGAGGAATGAAGGTGGCAGTAGTATCGCAGTTTTTTCTGATCGATCTGCTTAGTGCAGCACGTGTGACTCGCAGGTTGATGTACTTAAGCCACAGTATGAGATTTATTTTGTTGGCATAACTCATGCTGGTTTGATGTCCACGATACTGCCATGATACCTGAGCCTGGAAATAAGGAAGATAGAGATACTCAACTAAAGATTTTGAAACCAACGGCTAATCTCAAGCCAATGGCGGTCGTTGTGAGACTATTGAGAGAACTTGAGTTTTGTGGGACACCCTGCCTTACTTGTTTTGCTGGTGAATGACAAGGAGACTGAGGATGCGGAACTGAGTAGCAAACGAAAAAGTCGGAAACAGTATAAAGCACACATAAAAGTGACCAAATTCATCTGATTTTCACAACCTAAAGATTCTTGCTAACAGTGTCTGACCCTAGCGTTCCACTTGGTCACTTGCAGTTGAACTGATACTTATGCTGGTGAAAATGATCGATGTCTTTTCTAGAGGTCATTTAAACGTTTACACCAAAGCCAACATGTCGTATATCACGAGCAGAATAGGAGTTTATCGATGAGAACAGCGATTACATCTACACATCTACATAGCTGAGGTCGCTCTTACCTTTATATAACCGCACGATCTTCCCTCATATAACATCTAATCAAGACATAAGTTAGCCGGCAACTAAGTCTCATCCCATGGCCTCCCTCAAACTTCATTAAATTACGATAATTCAGGTTACTTTTCACCACAGTACCACCACAAATCAGTCAAGTACGAACATGTTCAGGAGCAGGTGCTCCCATTATGATTTTGTGGAATAGTGGCAACACGTCTAATTCGAACGGTCGCAGTAGATTCTCCAGGAGGCCAGGAGTACGCATTGCTAGTGGGCCAAAATATGAGAGAAAATCCAGTTTAGCGCTCCAAACTTCACGAGTAGAAAACCATCACAATCATTCTATGGAGAAAGACCCTTCAGATAAGAGTGGTATCCCGCAACTACCGGACAGTGGCAATGACAACTTTTCGTCAATACAAGATGTCACAAGTTTGCAACTGGAGCGACTGATTTGAGAGTAGGCTTACCCTAACTCAGGGTTTTTGACAATTCTGATTGAAAGAACACCGTATTCTCCTTGGTTTGAGACACTCGGACATTCGGCTGATTATCACCAGGACACTTCCCAGAGGTCCGTTGCAGCAATCGGAAGATTTGAGAAATAACCCAAGTCTGCTGTCGATGCCTCCGGAAATAACGCGCAGTCCTCTACTGAGACCTAAAATGTTAGTTATTTATTGATTCGGACGTGAAAAGCACGTCATTTGTCTGGTTTTGCATTGCTGTTGTCTCTCAATTGTCTGATATCTGTCTGCAATGTAAGTCAAGCATTTGCGTAGTAAATCCATAAAACCATTAAAAGGTGAGCCAGTTTATCAATATTCGTTAATAATGGGTTATTAGGCCACCGTAGCCGGGGTGGTTTGTTACTTTTTTCGAAAACTATAACAACCCGTATCAAAATGGAATTGGACCCTATACGAATTTCAGATAACATGTTTTAGTTATGAAATGTTGTTTGGAGCTTCTACTTTTTCAAAGTTGTGTAAGTAAGAATTTTCACGTAAACGTGCAGTAAAGTGAATTAACACACGTGTTGCTCAGAAACACATTTGCGGACAAAAAAGCCTTGATAGGTCTCAGATAATTAGGACAATTGAAATATAAGTCCTATATATCCTATGTAAGTGAAGTCAATCGATGCTTAAAAAGCTAGGAAGAATTGCACTGCCACTGAGCAGCAGTGCCTTCTTTGGAGGTTCAAACTTTTAACCTCTGTGTTAGTAGCTGATCAGCATACCATTGAACCCTTGGGCAAATTGTCAGCAGCGTAATTGAAATGATGCGCCACCGCATTCTGGTCACGCATTTGACCACAGGATAGCTGCTGTTGGCTGGATCGTCAAGTGCTGACTACAGGCGGAAGGTTTGCGCAACCCGCAACAGAGAATCCCTATTAGCGAAATGCACTGATTTGCATACCAATTCGTTTTTGACGAGTGGTTCACCTGGAACCCAGCTGAATCTCTCGTTTATGATGTTTTAAAGCAATTGAATGTGCTGCACCAGGCGACCGAATGTTTCAGTTGGCATGATATTTGAAATATCACGATACATGTATAGACATAATACATGAACAGTTTTCAGCAACCTTATGAGTAGTGTAAAAATCCCTGTTGTTTTGGGGGTAGAGTATACTCTGAATTTTTACACTAGAGCTTATTCTGCGATTAAGGGGTTTGTGCACCAGAAGGCTGAGAAGCACTATATGGTTTTCCCAAGTTTGTTTTAAATCTTCAAAAGAGCGCTATTGAAACGCCCCTAGGAAGTTATTAATTAATGTGGCCAACCATCTAGTTACTCAGAAGTAGTCCCAAATCTGGTGTGTCATCAGTCGCTTAGGATCCTACAAGTAAAAGGCATGGGCTCACAAAAACCCATCGGTGTGGGCGTGGTCCACAAATGGCCAAATGGTTATGTGTCCGGTCGCTGTAGGCTCACCTGATAGACCTCAACAAGGATGAAAACACCTGTTTTGTGACTTGAGTACACCTTTACCTCAAACCTCTAGAGACATTCAAACGATAATTGTACACTGCCACCGATCTGTGGACACAGAATAGGCACTCACTGGATATCCGTCCATCAGGTCCGGTGGCTGTAGTACACTAGTTGTTGTGTGGTAAAATCTAGGACAGGTAACCTGAAAACGAAGCCCAGACACCCTTGCTCGTGTAGGACAACGGTCTTCTGGTCACACATCTTCCTTGACCTTTACTTCCCACAGTTTCATGTTTATCTTCATAAACAACCCACACAATGCAGCATCATTCTGTCCTATTCCAAATCAGATATAATACACATGGGAATAGAATGCGTTAACCTGTAAGCTGTAAGATGTGATGAAATCATAATTAAAACCAAGCTTGTCCTTTTAAAGGAGTTATGCGGAGTTAATCCACGTATGTGAGCAAAAAATACAAACCTGTACTGCAAGGCGGACCAAGCAAACCGGATGAGTTGTACCTGCCTCATCGAATGAATGGAGTGATCAACAGGTCAACATTCGTAAATCGCCGGTCTCCAGAGAGGAAAAGTTAGTTATTCCTATTTCAATTGCAATCACATATCCATCTGAGGATTCGTTCCATCTGTCGTAATAGATCGATGCACAACAAGGTCGTATTCTTGTCTCAGCTAAGTATGAAAAGTGAGCTGCATGAGTCACAGGCATCAGAATCCTCGTCAATGATGGTTGATCCGCTGGACACCTGCACATAACAGGTAAACCATACGCAGTTTGCGCAGAGTCGTATGTGGCACTACGTTCAAGCCGCTGATAACAATGTCAAGCAGGAGGAATAAGATCTGTGAACACATGCACAAGCCTGTCTGTCCAAGCCTGATGACGTAACAAGGGACACGTCAGAACACCGGATAAATCTACCAAACCGCTCAACTGTAAGCTGGACACCGAATTTCCTCTAAACTGTTTATCACAAAAATACCTTCTGGAAGAAATCCATCAGCGCACCATTCGATTGAGAATGGTGGACTAGTAGTTGATAAAGTAATTATGTAGTATGATGGTAGAGTTCCGCGGATCTTGATTATAAATCGAAGCAAACTCACACAAGCCGACGCAGTGGCGGTTTCAGGACGTCTAGGAGTGAGTGTGCTGGTGACCAGTGTGTCCCCTACCACTCATGAACATGAGCTCACATACTCATACGGCCGTGATTTCACTGTAAGTAATACAATGGTTTCGAATGACTTGCCGGTCTGGTGTTAATCTTGAATGACGTCTTTCAGCGACAATTCAAAGGGTTCTATGTTGTGTCAGTATACTTCTGTGAAAAAGTGCGAATGGGATGTACAAATTTTTCCGAAATTTTCAGTTGCCTGATCGCTGTCCCTCACAGTCTTCCGTACTGAAACAGCAACTTCTTCACAGTCAGCCCTGTTTTATAAAAAGTTGCATTTTCCCTGCAGTCTTTGGAAAAGATGGACTCCTAGTCTCACCACCTCTGTCCCTGTATATCACTGGAGAGCAGTGAAGGAGCTGTTTCAACAGGTTTCAAGAGTAAATAAAAGAAATCCTTTGGTATTTAGTTGATATTTTGCAGCAGAAGCTTTAATCAGTTCTTAAGGAACCCCATCCTAACTTGACGTTGTCCTACTATGACGGGAGAGTGTAGCTGCAGTCAACGTCCGTCTGTTATAAAGCATCTCATCACGCGTCTGCAATGAAATGGTGCGTAAGCTAGTCCTCAGTGAGAAATGAGAATCGTACGTGAACCAAATACGACTTATCAGTTTAAGTGGTCGGGAAATTATTACGCCCGCCAAAGCCTCAAATACCGAGGAAGCCTTCCTTAGTTTTTTTCAATCCCTCGTTGGCGAAGCGGTCCTGAAGAACACATAATAACGTAAAAAACTGGAATAAAAGTGGTCACGGTGGAGCAGATTGCTGAAATATCTTTGCGCCCTCCTGGCTGACACCCAGGTTATTCCGTTCGAAGGCAACCGGAAACCCTACGGTTGCGTAACCGATCCTGATGGCATGTGTGTAGTCACTTCATGGATATATTGCCAAGCTGCTGTTTCTCCGTCATCGGGAGCTGGATGGATCCAAGCGACGAGCAGTGTCTTTAGCCCACTGATGTTGACGACTTACGCGTCATTTGGACCGCTAATTAGACTTTAAGTCGGTGCACTCTGTATACGCTGAACGATGCACTGTCATGGGTTAAACTACATGCGTCGTGCCCATTTGTTTACCTGAGAACACTTGCACACATCCATCCAACCAAGTTAAATCAAAGCAAAAATTTCTGGCAACAGACCAAAAAAATCAAACCAACTCGCTGAGTCTTTTGATGAAATGGTTTCACAACGATAAGCCATCCACAGCATTCACAGGCCATCATTGGGTTATAGCATCTGTATTGTATTTGGTGTTCACAACACATTACACAAATATCTTTTAAAGTAAGCGATCCAGTGGCTGAACGCAAAAACTGCTTTCTACGCTCCTATACTCCCTCAAAATTGACTGGACGGACATCAAGTCACCGTGGACATACAGGCCATGGTCCCAGGAAAGTGTCGCAGCGACAAAAACTTTCGTGGGCGAGGGTAGTCGAGTTGCATGGTAGGTCGTGTCGGGCACGACATCTAAGTCCGAGACAAAACAACTGCGGAGAGACCTACGGATGCTTTTCCAAAATATTTCCAAGAAAAGTTTCCGAATTCAACTTACAGCGTATAAACAATTCCAAAAAAGCAATCCATTGAGTTTTGCGCAGTTCATGGTTAGCTTGGGCACTTTTTTTAGTGACCCTTCCCACCAAACCCCATTTGTCTATCCATGTACCAGAACCAGTCGGGTTCTGGTATCGGGTTATCCCAACCACTGGACAAGGACACAAAACGGCATATTAAACGGACTGCTTCCAGCAGTCGAACTAGTTCGGTGAGCAACAGATCTACACTAGATGACACAGTTCCCATATCTGTCAGCATGAGCAATCAGGAAAAACAGACTGATCCAAATTCCCTGAGTTTGACCTGTGCTTGGAGTATCACTAATCATGCTAAGCAGTTCGGGTTACGTGGAGCAAAAGGAATTTTAGACCACCATTTTTCACATCAAAAATACCATGTGAACAAGTTTTTTTGCCTTGAAACCAAATGGAATATAAAAGGCATAGGATATGTAATTGACGGGACCTGCTAACCAGTATTGTGTTTCAGCCACTGTGTGGAAAGCAGTTGAAGCGTACTATTTTCCAGGCACGAAGAGGCGAAAGGATATATAGGTGGCCGTATATTATCTTCCTTGGAGGGGTCAACTTCCATAGACTACCTCTTTGGCTTGTCTGTCGTGTCTGGAGAGGACTGACAGTATTTGGAGTGCGAGGCAGATCTGTTAATATTTCCGACTGAGATTTCGTCATGTAAGTGAGAGCACTCTATGTTGGAAAGACGAGAGACACGGTACAGCTGTTTCGTCCTTAGTCGGAGTCATCAGCAGTGCGCATCTCACAAAAACCAGTAGGGAGTTTCCACCCAACGACCTTCCGGACAGTGGTTGAACACTTAACTGTTCGACCACGAGCGACTGATAAGCATGTAATCTACTGGCACTGCGAAAGGATGTAATATCACTCATTCTTCAGTCACGGAAACCAATTCACCTACCATAGGTGGCTCAGGGGAAGAATAATTACAAAAGAGGGAAACCTCCATCTGAGAAGTCGTCACTTGAAGAGCCAGTTGTTACGTGGCCGCATGATGTGGTTTGTGTGATTGAAGGGTGAGTGGTGCTGTGTCCTATCAAGGTGCGATTTAGGCACACTCCTGGGTATCTGCTCGTGGCCGAACGCTTGAGTATTCACCATAGTTTGGCTTCACTAACAGAAGGAAATCTGGATTGAAATGTTTCAGGTTTCCTCACACGACTATGAATTAATCAATATTCATTGACAAATTTACGGGAAATATTGATCAAAATACCAATAGCGAAACATCAGTAATAAAACCCCTTGACTCCTCAGTTGGTTTAGATGCATGATTCTTCGGCTGGTATGGTATGACAGCTATTTCGAAGCGAATCCATTCAGAAACCGGGAAGAGTTTATTACATATCGGTTTAATTTCCCGAGTTTTTTTTATCAAGATGTGACGAAACCGTGAATAACCGAAAATTGGCACACATGTTATACGATGAGTTCCAAATATTGGATGATCCGAAAATTTCCAGCGTGGTTTAAGCTAGCAATAACTGACTGCATATTATCTACGAATATTAAAGGATACATATCCTCAGGACCTAAGGTTCTATCACGTCAGAAATGCAATCCTTTATTTCTGACACCCTTTACTGCATGTTGCTTCCGTGTTAATACTAGGACCACCAGAAGTAAATCGACCCTTCCGCAGACGTCATGATCAAAACGCACCCATCAACTGGGGGAAAATTATTCTAAGATGAACTGCTAACCTTTCATAATGAATCGTACATTACGAACCAGTTTGAAAACGCCGTAAAATGATTCAAGCATAAACCGGACACTAAACAAACTTTTCCTTACTGTTGCGATAAACCAGGGATACATGTTGCATTTTCGCCTCAGTGTGATTCAAGGCAAGACCATGAAAAGACACAAATATGTGAAGCCTGAGAATACTGAACAACTTTAGGCAAACCTCCCGATTCGGTTCATGTGCATGACTTTTCAGTCATACCTCAAATGGTTATCAAAATCATGTACAAAACTTCAGGTGAAATTCGCTGAGGAAACATTTATGAACAAAAATCTATTAAAGTTTTCCGATAACCAAACAAACATTTGTAGAACAGGAGCCTCAGTATTGGTATTCAGAAGCAGTTCAATTGTGAACGGCTGCAAAATACTAACTAAACTATGGCACATAGTTCCGGTGTTGTAAGCAACGGAAATTCTCGCGTGCTAATGCGAATCGACAGACCTCTCCACAGCAGACTCAGCCATTCACAGAGGTGAACTCCGGTTGGCCAAGCCCTTGCTCCACAGTGATTGCCTTGTTTCTTCAGCACATCTACAAAATGTGCACCAGACCAGTGTTTCGTTATAAAATGCACAGACAGTTCTGTTTTCATCTAGGAGCTATGGGCACCAGCTAAGATACACATGAAAAAGCTTGAGAAAGTAGCATGTGAATATTACGACAGCGAGCAAGATCCATTTGCACAGGACCAACCAATGAAGATGTGGACGGATTTGGCTGTGTAACCAGGTCATATTTTGTGCGAAAACTATATATTATAGTCATATGTATTTTAATATAAGTTACATCTTTTGGAAACAATTCTCAAGGCTGGGTGGTGGTTAATGCCTCATCCCAGTTTTCGGTCTGAACCTTCCATGCTAACATTTTCGGTAAAATAACTACCAAAGTTGCACACGTATCAAAGGCCCCAAACCAGGTCAACAACATTTACAGTGCGTCGTATTTAAAGTGTATGGGGCGACAATATTCAGCAAATTCCAACGCCATTTGGACGCGGCATTGGCAACTGGTATTCGGCAGATACTGAATAATGATTGGCTGTTGGGTCCTCATATCCGGCCAATCAGAGTTCACCTTGGGGTGGACCGGCAAGTGGCCCGATCTTCAGGCCAATCGCATGCGGGCTAGGCCTCCTGGTCGTCGCAGCACCAAAATGGAAACGGTAAAGCGGCTTTGGTGCGGAATCCCGCATAACAACCACCAAGCCATCGCTACCCACCACTACGCCCCCCAGTAACGCACTGATGGTGTCACCTCGATTGGTGATGAAACGTTTGCAATCAAACTGCCCAGCTCATCGAACAAGCCAACGACCATCTACGCTACCTGAGCTGCCAACGTTTTTCTCTATAGAAAATCAAACAGAAATTTCCCATGGATACATCTAATTTTTACGCAGGCGCTGTTTTTGACCCGGATAGTAAATACCAGAGGTTAGTGAAAGACAGCAAAGTTTAAGATATGGACAATACGAGTGAAAGTAGACGGCCAATTTTATAACTCACTACTCGACCGAACCATAACTTCGTCCCATCTAGTAACACGACTACAGAAATCAACTCAGCGTTCGTTATTGTAAATCGATGCCATCAGTCTTAACCAACAGGGATACAGGAAACCCTCTTCACTGGTCAAAATGTCTTTCACTCAGTCATGGCAAAAACAAACCGTGCTCACTGAAAATTCGAATTGTGCATCATATATAATTAGGTCATGCTTCAGTTATGTGTGACTGGAGAATAACGCTCGGTTGGATTCTCGCTTGAATAATTTAAAATTCTCTCCGCTGGCATTGGCTTACGTTCATGGAAATTGTACTACTAATAACTCTACACCAAGAGGGGAAGTGTGTTTACCCCACTTCCCACAGCCGATTACTCATTATTCTTATGAGTCCATTTTCTTCTTATCATCACAGCCTCCTGGAATTTATATTTTCGTAATACTATGCATTCATTCTGATGGCCTGTGATAAAACTCTCGATGTCGCATTTGTTTCACTTGTGATAAGGAAATAAACTGAAACTTATGTTGAGGGAAAAATACTTGGCTTAGCGAATTACATTTTCATTCTGTGTGAGCACTTGTTCTGACGACATAATCAGTAGCTCAGACAAGATCATCGCCTGAAGAGCTTTTGACTTAATTAAACCGGAATTTTTCCGACTGCTTTTTTTCAAACACGTTCTCTGTTTGCATTTTTGAATATCTAGACGTTTATTAGTTAATGAGCGAATGAAAAACAAGGCACATTGCATCACTTCAAATTAAGGACCCCCGGGTCAACGTTTTCACGGCCTCGAAGTCCACTAGGACATTCAATTGTGGGGATACAACTTTG
>SJOL01005146.1:417674-444646 GCA_004794785.1 Opisthorchis felineus | reverse complement strand
AGTGTATGGGGCGACAATATTCAGCAAATTCCAACGCCATTTGGACGCGGCATTGGCAACTGGTATTCGGCAGATACTGATTAATGATTGGCTGTTGGGTCCTCATATCCGGCCAATCAGAGTTCACCTTGGGGTGGACCGGCAAGTGGCCCGATCTTCAGGCCAATCGCATGCGGGCTAGGCCTCCTGGTCGTCGCAGCACCAAAATGGAAACGGTAAAGCGGCTTTGGTGCGGAATCCCGCATACCAACCACCAAGCCATCGCTACCCACCACTACGCCCTCCAGTAACGCACTGATGGTGTCACCTCGATTGGTGATGAAACGTTTGCAATCAAACTGCCCAGCTCATCGAACAAGCCAACGACCATCTACGCTACCTGAGCTGCCAACGTTTTTCTCTATAGAAAATCAAACAGAAATTTCCCATGGATACATCTAATTCTTACGCAGGCGCTGTTTTTCGACCCGGATAGTAAATACCAGAGGTTAGTGAAAGACAGCAAAGTTTAAGATATGGACAATACGAGTGAAAGTAGACGGCCAATTTTATAACTCACTACTCGACCGAACCATAACTTCGTCCCATCTAGTAACACGACTACAGAAATCAACTCAGCGTTCGTTATTGTAAATCGATGCCATCAGTCTTAACCAACAGGGATACAGGAAACCCTCTTCACTGGTCAAAATGTCTTTCACTCAGTCATGGCAAAAACAAACCGTGCTCACTGAAAATTCGAATTGTGCATCATATATAATTAGGTCATGCTTCAGTTATGTGTGACTGGAGAATAACGCTCGGTTGGATTCTCGCTTGAATAATTTAAAATTCTCTCCGCTGGCATTGGCTTACGTTCATGGAAATTGTACTACTAATAACTCTACACCAAGAGGGGAAGTGTGTTTACCCCACTTCCCACAGCCGATTACTCATTATTCTTATGAGTCCATTTTCTTCTTATCATCACAGCCTCCTGGAATTTATATTTTCGTAATACTATGCATTCATTCAGATGGCCTGTGATAAAACTCTCGATGTCGCATTTGTTTCACTTGTGATAAGGAAATAAACTGAAACTTATGTTGAGGGAAAAATACTTGGCTTAGCGAATTACATTTTCATTCTTTGTGAGCACTTGTTCTGACGACATAATCAGTAGCTCAGACAAGATCATCACCTGAAGAGCTTTTGACTTAATTAAACCGGAATTGTTCCGACTGCTTTTTTTCAAACACGTTCTCTGTTTGCATTTTTGAATATCTAGACGTTTATTAGTTAATGAGCGAATGAAAAACAAGGCACATTGAATCACTTCAAATTAAGGACCCCCGGGTCAACGTTTTCACGGCCTCGAAGTCCACTAGGACATTCAATTGTGGGGATACAACTTTGAGATACTACAAGAAAACGACTTCTGATTTTACAAAAACGTGTGAGTCTTGACTCGACAGACTTCAAATGACCAAGATTCGCCGTATTTACTGGTATTCACAAAATATAGCTTTATTCGAAGACCTGTCAGTCAGTTTCAATCTGTTCATCTCAGGCACTGAAAGATAAAACACGTTATCATGAGCGGATGATAGCTGGAATATAATAACCTGGTAAGCAACTAAATGAGTAAAAACACGAAAACACTTCACACTCGCAGATACATCATCTGATCCGGTTTGAACCACAACAATCACTTTGTAACGGCCCCCGTTATATCAACTCCAGTCCGGGTTGGATAGTGCCGCTGGGGATTAGCTAAAAGTGGGCTATGCTGAAAAAGTTTCCCTGAACGACCTTACCAGTTTCATGAGGTCGTATCAGAAAGAGGGCACTTTACTACGCACTAAGGTGTCTTTTTTCTAATCCATCTATGCTATTTTATTCTTTCGTAAGTAAAATTTGCCAAGTTATGGTGGTTTGTTGTCACGGATTGTCGAATACGTTGCTGCCATAGGCAATAGAGTTTGGTTGAATCTTCTCATACAAACAACAAAAGGCGCGTCAGTCAAGCAAACTTATCGAATTCCAGGTTGGAGAGAGATCACACATCAGTAATATTTTTGGCCGTACTGCGCAGGACAGTCATCGTGGGGCGGAGTCCTCGTTCGTACCGGGGAAAGAAGAGTCGTTAGAGAGGAGCAGTATTGTGCTAATGTATATCCCGGTTACAGAGGTGCAAACATTCTTAGTACATTCTATATTCACTCGGTTAGAAGTGAAAATACGCACGACATGCCGAAAAAAGCTGTTGTCTGCACATGTGTGAAGTCAGTTTTCCGTAAAAGCATGCGAGATTTCAGAATAATGATGCCGTCACTTCCCCATCTTGAATGAAAAGGCTCTGTCGATAGGCATTCTTAGCATACCCAGAATTAGGTTTATAATAGAAGAAAATAAAAGTTGAGTACATCTAAAATTGCATTTTGTGGTATACAATGATCCGTGCGTCCAGGATTTATACAGAATACTGATCCCAATAGTAAGGGATGCTCAAGGAAAAAGGCTTTTTCCTCCCTTCTCCTGATGGACTCCAGCAAAAATGTTACTTGTAAATGGGACACAGTAGGTCACAAGTCTATCGTGAAGTTGTTCGCACTGGTCTTACGTCAGGAGTCAGGATAAGCCATGATAGCCAAGGATAACGGGTGAGATCATGATCGAATTCGATGAAAACGTGCCGTCAACAAAACCCGACCTGTATTGAGTAAAGCGTAGACAGATGGTTCAAGTCGGATCAAAATTAATGCGATTCCAAATTCTACGATATTGTAATAAAATGCATTATCAAACCATAATGGAAAACAGACCCCTAATGTAGGTCGTCCAGGTCTAACGATCTTCGAAACCGCACGACAAAGCAGTGCACACGACCCACAATGAACATCACAGGCACTAGCCTTCGACAATTCCCTTAACGGCCGCAAACAAAGGGGAGGGAGAGAGCAAGAAAGGCCGGTTTGGAAAACACAAAAGGTGAGACGGGTCGCACTAGGTCATGGACTCAGCGGAGCCCAAAGATGCAGGAAACATTGGCAAACAAGTCCCTAGCCAATCGACTCAAGCTGTATGCTAAAGCCAAGTGGCTAAAGCTGGGTTATTAAAAAGAGGATTAAGACAATATAACTCAGACAGGGGTAATGATGAGACAGGAGTGACTAAATTGAACATCTGAAGAGAAGTTTCCGTCTGCACATTATACTGTAGTAGGTGTTGTTGACGTTAGTCAAACATAAAATAAATGGGACCATGCCTAGAGAACCATGCTGTGAGATTTTCCTATATGCTCGTCTTCCCGCACAACTGAATCCAAGCTGAAGAAGGCCTTTTGGTCTGTCCTTGTCGTTTCCCATTTTGAAGGTTGCTTTTGTTTTTGCTAATTTAACCGGCAGATGAAATGTTTCACCAACTCCAAAGGCACAGAGTTCTTAGTGAATGAATGTCTCTTTTACGGCGGGAACTACTTCGTATTTTTTGGTAATCTGTATGGAATGGGCACGGAGTAGTGACATCCGAGCCATCGTGGCCTGTTTCTTACGTTCTATTTCCTGCTCTGACTGAAAGTCATCCAAGCGTTAGAATTCACACAAAAGATCCATGGCATGGCAAAAAGAGGCTCATTCAAGCGTTCCAAGTCTTTACAGGCAAGCCATTCGACTGGCCGGATTGATGGCTAAAAGGAAGTGAGTCAGGTGTGGCAATTCGTTCCTTCGACTTAACGCACCATGCACTTTAGTTACATGGTGCTAAATAGCAGATAATGGAATAAGTACCGTGCCTCAACCGGACTGCCAAGCGTTCTTTGACAGACATTCTTTATTTACTGAAGGAATACATGTCTGTATTAGAAGCATAGTGGGCTGGAGTCAGAGCTACATCACAGCATGCTCGTTATTTTTAATAGTTTGCCAGGAAAGAGCCAAATGACAGCCAAATATGTGCCCCGTTGTGAGACAAAGGTAGCAGTCCGGTGTTTGAATGATTCCTGACGATGTAAGCAGACAATTATGTCATTTGTGGAGACAGTATTCAACAAAGACGAACTGATCTTTTCGTGCTTCATGACCAGTACTGCTTGGTTGTTGAACAGCACAAAGTAGGCGGATACGAATGTGAATTTCGAATAAAAGATAGAAAAAGAATAAGACATCTGCAGGAGAGTTAGAATATAGGGAAGCGTAACCTTAACTCGTAATTCTTGACTAGAAAATCATTCCTACTTTGGGTGGTAACTTCAACACTAGAGCGACAATGTTAACGCTTTTAGATGAAATCGATATTTGATTACTTCTCTAAAATTGTTACATGAAACCACAAGAAATCGTGATATTTTTCCATGATTGTTTTTAGTATTGCTGAAAGAAGCGAATACGTTCATACCTTATCGTTTGGTTTTGTCAGTGACTATAGAAAAACGCATCCTAATACGACTGCCTGTGATTAAAAACGAGATCATTATCTTTCAACTGTCACTGTGCAGCCAGATCTAGCTGATGGCTCCAGACTGCAAAACAAGGAAAGTTCGTCAGCACCGTGACTAGGTGAATCACATGATGATAACAAGACTTTTCTTAGGATGTAATTCTATCTTCAAAACATCCAGGTCAATACATCGTGGCCTCTGACTACTGAAGCACCATACTGTGTCCTTAGGTGCTTACAAGAGAGACGTGTATCCTCAGCGTTGATCGCGAGTACCTGCTTGAATATCTAAGAATTTTTCTAGGTCTTTTATTACCGAATAATTTGCATATGGTTTAGAGACCGGAGGCCTGCAGTCAATTTGAAGGAACCTATGCAGGGATTCGGACCAGAATCGACGAAAGCAGAACTCCGCGGTATTAACCACTGGGCTACTCGAGACATTTGTATAATGTATTGTTTGGATATCCACTGACAGCGTCATGGGTGTATCCTATCATCTGATATCACTAGTCGTTATAATATGATCTAATCGTACGTGTTTCTACTGAACTGTGTTTCCGAATCCTCTGAACTTGCACCACAGAAGCTCCCACCGGGAAGAGGGAGTAGAATAAGCATCTTCTTGTGCATAACCAAGCTAGCTTTGGGAGCCCAGATTTTCCACAATCACCAGCCCACAATGTATAGTAAGGCCGGTTGTTTAGTTTTTTATGGTACAAACGATGAAGATTTTGCAGACACAACGACGCAACGGAAAACCTCCAACAAACCTTGATACTGTTTTTTCGCACCGCATCGAGCATTTATGTATGCTTTAGTAAGTTTTGGAGATCACAACTGTCTAAAAAAGACTTCATAACGATACCAATGAAGAAGGATTTGCTATAGGTTTGATTAATACTACAGTAGCCCTTACGGGATGTGACAGCATCTTACGGCCAAATTGCAAACCCCGTAGCTTACAATCTAAAACGTTTCGTAGTTCGCTTGATTTGCTAAGTTGGATGCTATACAACACGTGAGATTTTTTCTATGGATTTCTTAGGTAAGCAGCCGAAAACCTTTTATGATAGTTCCGAACGGTATTGAGTGGCCGTTCTTAGTGTAGTGTCTTATTACCAAAAAGTTGTTTTGGCTAACATCTGACACGCTTCTTGTCATCAATTATCTTATTTTAATGATCGCATATGGTTGACCCGGGGTAGATAATGCCTTGAAGTAAAGCGTTAAAAGTAGCCGTCGTATCCAATAGCAGAGTACTGTTTCAGGCTGCGGATATAGCCGTCGGGCATTAATTGCAGTGTGGAACTGAGAACGACGAAAATCAGATATGAACCGAGGATCCTCCGGTACCGCAACTTGTGTGACGTGTCCTTAGTCGGAGATTTTTCAGTAATCCAAATGATCCACTTGAGGGCAGCGAGAAAACTCCACTATGACTTGATAAGCAACGAGTCGGACAACTTCAGCAAGGACACGTCCAACAAAGTGTCCTAATTCATGAACAAACTGTAAACATTTGTCGTAAATAACAGAATCTGAATATCCGGTCTGTTATGTATGCACTAGATATTACTTGAAGACACGCAGTCGTTACAGCACATAAAATCATTCCAGTCTGTTGCGTTCCTTTTTCACTGGCTCTCCGAGGAGATACTAACTCTGGAAAGAGACGAGTTTTGATAGATTCTTCTGGGCTTTTCTTCCGTGGATGACTGCAGATAAAAAGTGGGAAGCTACGTATTACTATCCTCAAGAGTGATTCTCAAACTAACATCCAGACTAGCCACAATAGAAACAGGGATAGGCAGTCCTATTTGGATCATTAAAATCGATTGAATCTCCCGGATCGTCCAACGTATACCCAAAAATCGGTGCATATTACGAGGCGCCGACGGATGGAAGAATGAACGGCCACATTCTAAACAACACTAGAGATTCAAACTGCATGGGTGAGGAGTCACCCTTGAATTCATCCTAACGTACTCGTTTCGTAGCAATCATACTGTAGCCTGCGGAATCGTCATGGTCTCATTTGACATTTGTTATCGCTGTGAAGAGATCTGATATGTTTTCAGTTGTAAGTCTACGCTGGAAATCCAAAAATTCCGATGCAGCTTTTCCACCTTTATTCAAAGCACTGTACGTTCAAATCTCACGATTCTCCATAACGACTCAAACTCGCAACGATCTGGCCAGTAAACTACTAAACCAATCACCAGTGTGATTTATCCGCATTTAGACAGGGTATGGTGCCGCTTATACCTCAGTCAAGGGGTTTCACCTCATGTGATCACGTGTTGACTTGCTCCTCGAGTGACGACATCTCAGATGGAAGGTGCACTCGTTGTGTAAATTATTGTTTCGCCTGGACTACATACGGTTTATTGACAGTAAGGAGGGGTAGCAGAATACCTCCTGTTTGAGATTTCTCACCAAAATTACGCAAGCAGCTAACAAACAAAGCTACTTGTATCCGTCATGAGGTTCATTAGGCTCCACCACCTGTTATAGCTACCGTTCAAAACCTATAATGCTGTTCGATCCACTGTTATCGCCAACAGAAATATACTGCCCGTGCAATGTTCCCAGCTGTCATATTAATTCCGTCAAATTTTGCTTCTTTTGGGTATCGCTTATAGTTGCGTAACAGACCTGGAATTTGAATGGGAAAACCGGGAAAGCTGGTTTTTGAAGCCTTGGAATTAGCTTATTCGTCCTGTTTATGCCGAAGTATCCGTGGAATCTTCAGCAAAAAATGATTAATATTTAACTTAATAAAATACAGGCATTCGGAAGACCATCACCAGCCCCACACAACTAGCCTGTTGTTTTGTTCCTAATCTGAAGAAAAGTAAACTTGATGTTGTAATCCTCCAAAGAGGAACGGAGAATCCGAGAGATGAATTTGGCTGCTGGAAAACGTTTTGTCATATTCCCCCTCAAAGAAACACGATTGCATTTCCAACTTCTCGAAACGGTTGATTTACTTGCTGGGAGGAAGAACGACAATTCAGTTCCATAAGCAATTGACCTTCGTGGACTAGTCGACCGGAAGATCAAGCAGTTGACGTCACATGCACTGGTGATACCTCATCCTACTACATCAGTGGATAAATCTTTGTCGGTAATGGGAGTTGAGTGAGGATGTTCTGTCAATGAGGCCAGTCTATGCTGAAAAGCCGACAGGCACGGTACAGCTGTTTCGTCCTTAGTCAGAGTCATCAGCAGTGTGCATCTCACAAAAAACAGTAGGGAGTTTCCACCCAACGACCTTCCGGACAGTGGTTGAACACTTAACAGTTCGACCACGAGCGACTGATAAGCATGTGATTTACTGGCACTGCGGGAGGATGTAATATCACTCATTCTTCAGTCACGGAAACCAATTCACGTGGTCACATATTGACTAGTACCAGGCTCAGGGGAAGAATAATATCTCAAGAGTAACATTCCATCTGAGAAGTCGTCACTTGAAGAGTCAGTTATTACGTGACCACATGATGTGGCTTGTGTGATTGAAGGGTGAGTGGCGTTATTTAATCACACTGCTGATCAGCCACTGGTGGCCAGCGAGTAACTGTTCGGCCACTGGCAGGAAGGTCGCGGTCCGGAACTCTCTGAGTTTCGTGAGATGCGCACTACTGATGGTTTCTAACAAGGACGGAACAGCTGTTTATTGCTTTTAGGTTTTTCAGTATAGACTGCTTGACTGAAAAGAGTAGATCAAATAAACGAGCTAGTTGCAAACCGTCCGTCTGGTCGTAGAGACGGTTGTTAGACATTAAGATTATAAGTATTAGTCAACACCCCTTTTTACGACATCAGATAAAAGTGGAGTCCTTGTGCATGATGTCCTCTCAGTTTTGATAAACGAGTGAATATAACAAACAGTCTGTGATCGTTGCACCTGTACAGAGCAATAAAACATCAGGGTTAAATAAAATAGCAAGATCTGCAATTTCAACGTTTTTTCGGATAAAACCAAAAGAATCATTCAGGTGAACTACTACCGGCTTGATCTCATAAAAAAAACACCATAAACGAGAGATTCAGCCGGTTTCCGGGCGAGTCACCTGTCAAAACCAAACCGGTATGCAAATGGGTGTATTTCGGTAAGTTCACGCAATCTGGGTTCAAGTAGAACATAAAGTTGACGGAAACTCGGGGAGTGCGCCTACCTGATGAGCCCCAAAAGGGTCTAAACCGGTCAAGTGGACTGTCGGAGAGTCTATCGTATTATATTTAAAGTCTTAGGAAGAAAAGAAGTGGATGGATGAGAGCGGGACCTGGTGCTGACCTATCGCAAGCATTCTGTGGTGCCCACACCTCCAAGAGTTCAGTCGGATAATATGGAAAGAAACTGACAACACGAACATCACTGACATCGATCAGCCATCTTTTGTTGCCGTGTCTACAGTCAAGCGCAGGAAGGGCCACAGGGACCTCATACTGGAAGGCGGACCGCAACAACAACAGAAACTCCTCTTAGTCTCTTTCACACCCATCTGCCAATCCACACTTCGCGGTTTCCACCTTCACATAGGAGGCACAGAGAACAACACTCTTCTCGGTAGACGGTGTTTTGGCGTGCGTAGCACATGGCCGAGCCACCGCAGTGAATGGTAGTAGATGTTTCTCGCGATCGAAGTACCTGCTGCATGACCAAATACCCGTCTTCTTATAACCTCGTTAGGAATTCGTTGATGCCATCCAGCAACAGCAATGTTCCTGTGGCATCGGTGGTCAAAGACCCGAAGACGCCTCGCAACATCCGTCCGCAGAGACCATGGTTCGCAACCATAAAACAACACAGCCATTAACGTAGCCTGAGACTCTGTGATTGATCTTTATGGCGCTACAAGTGACGCAAATTAGCAAACGTGATTCTGGCCTTTAAGATTCGTGCACCGACTTCATCAGATGCACTTCTGTCAGAGCTAATACAACTACCGAGGTATGTACAATTCTCCACAACCTCCAGCGGTTCTCCTTAGATTGCAAATGGTATTTTCAGAGACTGCACGCTCCGAAACATGACGTTACACTTTGAAGGTGTTAGACGCACGCCGAAAGATAGTATGGTGGTGGTCAGTTCACTCAACAGAGAATGTGCTACACCTTCGTCTTCAAAGATGAGGGTGATGTCGTCTGCGTACTCCAGATCGACAAGGTTCTCACCAGCAACGACTTAAATACCGGGGTTTTGAGGACCTTCCAGCTTTTGCCACATTAGCTGATCAGTGATGAAGTTCAGCAGGAATGGGGAGAGTGGTTATCCTTGTTGTACGCCAACTTTTCTAGGGAAGATTTTGGAGAACTCACCATAAACTCTCACACGCCCAGAAGTATGTGAATATAGGGACCGGATTATGTTCACAGACTTCTGCGGCAGAGCTTGTTAAACCAGTCAACAGAACCGAACGCACTTGACGGAGCGTGAAGATGTGGTCGATGGAGCCTCTACTCGATCGAAGTCCAGCTTGATGCTCATGGTTCAAGGATTAGCATGCCACCGTAAGACGACGAAGAATCAGTGACGCCAGAAGCCTTGTTACAACAGGAGTCAAATTAAAACTTCTGTGGTTACTACATTTACTGCGAGTACCCTTTTTGAAAATGGGTACTATTATTGACTCACCTCAGTTTCTGAGACGGTCTCTTTCTCCCAGAAAAACACAAATATGCTAGACAGGCACTGACTGAGGAATTTACCATTATTCTTGAATAGAGCAAGGGGAAGGTCAGGGCCATGAGCACGATGGTGCTTGAGTGGAGATATACACTCGGGCACTTCTGAGGCTGAGGCGCTCCATGTTCACAGTCCACTTTTCCGTTGAAGGCCGGCAACCTAGACTGGAGGTAGCAGGTGGCCAACTGAATTGCTGCTCGAAGTATTGTTCCCAGTGACCCAAACGTCCTCGTCTGATGGATATCTGAGGGCCATTCCGGTCCCTGATAGTTTAGCTAACAAGAGGCTTCCGGGGACCAGTCGGACAAATCACGCGAAACAGCCTGCGGATTGTTCCATTATTTTTTGTCTTTTCCATTGCTTCGGCCTTTCAAGTTTACCAAGCTCCGTGGTCTGCATGGACACTCAGTTTCAGCTGGCGTCGGATGATACGTTGAGTTGGGTTGTGATTGAGGTCAGGAAGAATCTGTCAGTGGGCCTCCAGCAAAGCCACGGTCCAATCAGAGATCCAATGTTTGGATGAGGTTGGTTGGGTTGTGCCGCAAACGGATGTTTCGGCTTTGATTAGCACTGTGGATATATGTTCCCAGTGGACGTTAACATCTGACATAGCACATTCCAGCAAGCTTTTAAGGAACCGGGTCTAAAAATTTCGTTTGGTTTCTGGATCCACTGGCTTTCCAGTGGTTATGCGAAGTGTGCGCGTTTTGCGTAGACCTTAAAGCAGCGTACAATTGGATGGTCGGATTCTACGCTCGTATTCCAGAAGGAGCGGCAAGCAGTGATCGACCCTCATTACCGATAACTGATTGGCGATATGGTCTATCTGGATTCGGGACTGATTCGCTGGTGCGCAAGCGATTTTCAAGCGATTTCCGCTGTTCCGGAAATTGGTACTGCAGAGGAACATTCTTTGATCAGCACACATCTGAAGCAGACGATTTCCGTTATCCGTGTGTCTCGTATCCAATCCATGACGGCCATCCAAGTGGGACTCAGCAGCGCTTAGTTTAGCTACCTGCATGCTTATCTCACTACCAACCACAACGATGTATGAGCTCTTAGCCCGTTGTAAAGGAGCACCTAGATCGTCATAGAAACTCTCTTTGGCGGATTCAGAGCCACAGTCAGTTGGGGCGTAAACAGACACAATAAACAGGGTGCGATGGACCTCACTTCCTCTAGAGTCGCTCACAGATGTTACCAAACGAACCGCGCAGAGGCGACTATCAACGGGCATCCAGTCAAATAGAGAAGCTTCCGCTCGGTCACTCAATACAATATCTACTTGCAGCGGCTTCTGAATCACCAGAGGTGCACAGCTAGAACCTGGAAGAAAGCGAGGGAACGGTTTGTTCAATTACAGTACTTGGTCCTCTATTCTTGTTTGTGACAGACAGCTTACATCAATTCAGAGGGAATCCAGTGTAAGAGCTTGAACCACATGTTGTCTTGCTCGCTTCAGTGTGCCTTTATTCGAAGTGTTTAGGGTTGTCACTAAAGTCGGAGTCTGCAGATGAGTGCAATGCACGGTGAACAGTGCAGTCAGGCCTAGTGCAGAGAGAGTATTTAAACTTGAGTGGGACAGGGTAGAAGAGGGAACACATGAAGTGTAAAAAGGGAGGCGTCAGAAGTAGCATGTTTTCGCTTACCCTCCCAACTGTAAGCAGCTAGTAAGGCGATCCGGCTGGTGACAGCTCACGACAGCCAATGAGGCATGAGGGTGGTGTACGTGAGCTGGGATACTGCTAGGGCGCCCATACCTAGACAGGATGTAGGGTCCTCGATGAAAGCTTCTAGCTCAAAATCATAACCGCAAGACAGCGGTGTTTGGCGTAAAATGCAATTACATTATCAGTTTGGCAGAACAAGTCACCACACACGTTCCAACCCCCTACTTAGAGGGCTTAGAGACTGTGTTGTTCATATCTCTCTAACCACTGACCAACACGGTATGACAGACTCTGCGGACACCAAACTGTATAGGTGAATAGGTTACGGAGACACACAAAACGTCACACCGCGGTAAGGTCCAGTCTCTTCGTGAAGGTCTATATGACTGTTCTAATGCCCCACCAAGTTTCTTTGCCCTTGTGAGCACTTTTCTGGACAAGTTTGTTGATACTACTACCTCTTGATCAAGGAAACATTCAAGCAGATTTTCTGTTTCCTATCAGATCACCACCAAAATAATGGATGATCAACACACAGAATGTGATATCTCTGAATACATAGGGATTTCTCATGGCTCGGAAATAAGAAAAAAATTTCAACAGTCCTTTACCGTTCTTACCTATCTCACTATTTCACCGGAACTTGATGTTTCCTCGCTGATTTTGGCACGACGACACAGCAATAGTGATAGTTAGGAAAACATGCGGTAAAGAACACATTAGCTTGGGCCATGCGTCTGCGTTTATTGATAAATGTTGGTGCGCCAGACGGTTCGACTGTCGGTTGATCACTTCTTAGCCATGTAGTCCCACTTAGGTGGTCTGGATTGTCGGTAGACAAACGACTGCTTTTGTAGCAGTAATACACTTCCTACGGATGAAGTTGTATTATATATGTAAGTTGTCCTAACTTTGCTTTGAAGTGTGATTTATACACCACTCATACTCTGGCTGTGATGAAGCCCTAGAGGGAACCTGATGCGACAGTTTTCGGGGAATTGACAGCTAAGTGCATTAAAGGTTCAAGTGCTATCCTGTTTATGCTGATACTAAATGAACAAATTGTTCTTAATTACGCAGAATCACGACAATGGTTCCTTTTGTCTACAGTCACTTCCATGTTACTTCTTACTGTGTCCACGTCGGGGGTTGCGAGCGCAGGAACTCACAGATGAACGAAAGCGTTTATCAGAATATCATTTTACAGCTCCTACCCATCCGTTTCAACTCACTTCACTCCAATATCACCTGATATACTAAGCATGGAAATGTCGTTAACCAAGCCGGTGGCACCAAAACACGAAAGTGAGTGATTCGTTCAATTCTACGGTAGTGCCTGTACGCCGGATGTCACAGTAGTTAGTAGATCGCCTCTCAGCTGTGCACCCCTACCCTGGTGAATGAAGTCCCTGACTGGTTGCTACTCCGCTTGGTCAACTTTTCAAGTACTTGGGCTAAAAATCCAATCGCAACCTGAAGCTGATAACAAAATTGACCCATCTACCTTCGCCTCATGAAACCGAAAAAAACGATGAATCGCTCCTGTGGCTAAGCTACTTGGGGTTTGAATTCATTTGTTTCCTTCCCATCATAATTCCGATTTTCACTAGCATAGGTAAACACATACAAGTAGTACACACATCAAGGTCTTCTGTACATATTCTTAACTCTATTTTGAAGCACAACTGGTAGTATGTCGCCATGTTTGTGTCCACAGACACGGCTGGCAGAAGCATCTTGCTGTGAAGTACATGCAGACATCGAGGATCCCTTTCATGACCCTGAAGGAAGGACACTTATATCTGGCGCGAAAATCAGTTTCTTGAGTCGGTTTGATAGGGAGTACCACAGTCTCTTCAGACAAAAGTCAATATCCAAAAATATAACACCGAATCAAGTTTTGTCAAACGTCAGTTGTAGAGATTTATAGGCTATATGATGAGTGTAGTGCACCATTCGCGGGATTTGCGTCATTCTAGCGGTCTTTTTGACTGGACGAGACAAGAAAACCAAGCCCATAACAGTATAATAAACCAGTATGAGCTGGAGTACACCAGCTAGCTGCACAATGTTGACAAGAGTTGTGCTTGGTCGTCGTCGCAGCATACGTGATAGATTATCACCAGCTACAGAGCAGATGCTATTAGGAAATGTGAGTTACCGAAAAATTCAACGTTTCGCGATTTTCTGAACACTGATAGGATCAGCCCTCGTAAGTTTACAGCCTTGATAAACGAAAAATCATAACCAGACAGTTCTGTTGTATTTTCAGGAAATAAAATCGACAACGTGGCCGTCAGAGTGACGAATGACGAATGATGATCAATGAGAATGAATGGGTTATTTAATCTCGATTGAGGCTGTCCGTAATTGCCGAAAGAAGCACAAGGCAGTCGAGAGGAGCAATAAAAATATGCCGAAAACATGACACCTCTGAGCAATGAGCAAATTGTTCTACATCAATGTGTGCAGATGCTGATATATGAATGTTTCTACTACGCTTTTCCTTGGTGTCTTGGAAAATAACATTTCCATAAGCATTTGGTTTTCACAGAAGACCAACTTGAATTATACGTGAGTCTCTCCCGTATGATTTTCTTCGAAGAGTTTTCAGCAACTTTATGAGTAGTGTGTTACGTCTACGCGAAAAAAGGGCATCCGTTACTAATTGGTCACATAAAAAATAGCAGGTCGTTATCTGTTAATCGAGCAAAATGAACATGTTGCGATAGCGATAGCACATTTGGGATTCAAGAGTCCACCTCAAGAAAATAGATATAATGCTTCGCAAAATGCACCCGTTTTCACACTGATTGGGTATTCATGGGAGTATCAGCTGAATCCAGCAGAATCTCTCGCTTGTGACATTAGTGCGAAGAGCAAGTTTTCTGGAGATCATGCTTGGAGGTTTCCATGAGACCTTGGCATTTGTGAGATTACTCGATAGTGTCGATGAACAGAATGCAGATGAAAATACCTACTTTTTGAGAACTCCGATCAGAAGAACAAGGGGTTATGGTCCTTAGAGGTCGCTACTGATGATTATTTAAAAAAAGCGTAAGTGGTAAATTTAGACACCTGAAGATACAGTAAGGTATGAAAGATTTATGTCATAACTCTACGACATTCGAGATCCCGTAGAACTCTGAAGCCGATTTATCATTCTGGTCAACCTAATTCAACCGATTTGAAGATGCAGTATGACACAGGTTGGGTAGATCCTTAAGACAGTGGGGTTATCTCACTGTTGTGTAAGACAGCCAGTCCCATTCACTCTCAGCGGTATTGCCCGGTCCACCCAAAAGACACGGCTTACTGCTGCGTACGACGGGAAACAAATTCCCATGTTCATGAGAGGAGAACAGAATGTGGGAATTGCGGCCGGCTCTTTCCTTCTATAACTGTATTCGTTATATTTCGATGAGCCGGAAGAATTGCACCGAATTCAGAAACAGGTAAAATTAACTTTCCATTTGATTTTATGTTAACCAGAGACCAAAGTAAATCTCTTGTCTATGACAGTCTTCAACTGACTATGCTGCACTAAGTTCGCCCCATGTTCCATTCGACGGGACATCGAAGTATATTTTCTTGAAATAACAGGGCTTAAAAGGTTATCGAAAGCGCCCCGGCAGCCCACTACCTATTTCCCCTTTTCACAGCTCGTCACATACGCGTAGTTCTCGATTGTCCATCATGAAAAAACATAAGGTGGCCTCCGTGCAGCACATTCAGTTGAGGGATATTTTGCACGGGGAATTCATTTGAGTTTCTCGTTACCACCAATGTGATTTTAAAATGAGTGTATTTCACCAATTTCGTATAACATAAGGTTTATGAAAAATAAGGGGCTATGCCTATCGGATGCGTCCAAAGAGGAGCAAAACTGGTAGTAGGCGGTCGGAGAATTTTTAGCAACCTCAAAAGTAACGTATTACGCTAATAAAATTACTCTTCTTTGCCGAAGCCAGGTTCCGATGACTGAACCTGTTTCGGATCATACTATCGTGCTTAACATGTCCTCGGTTTGCAACCATCTCCTGATTTTTCTGGAATACAATCACCCCGATAATGGTTGAACCATTAAATCGGTCGCAACAATACACCACTAGGTGGGCTTAATCCATCGGCACAATCAGGACAGTTCTCTCCGGGTGTCGGCCAACTCACATTTGTTGTCCAAGTCTGAATATGTCCATTCCCACGCATGCCAGATGATAGGATTTCAAATTACTTTACAGCTAAAAATATGCACAGTGGTAAGCTTTGGTAACCACCGTTTATATTCCATGCTATCGTTTTTGGAAATACTTTGTCATGCAACCCAGGAATAAGATAATCAAGCCCCCTTTACATGGACTGCTGAAGTGATCTGTTGCACAGGACCGCATAAGAATGGCGGTTTCTTGAATTTTCAATAACCAATCTTAATACAACGTCTATATTTATCATATCATTTTAAGAGAGAGTACGTTAACCTGGTGACATATGTATGTATTTGTTCCGGATGTCACTATCAAAAACATCTAACCGGTTCTACAATTACTATGACGTTAACTTTGTGGGATGGAGCTGAACGAGTCTTTCAGAGGGTCACTGAAGGTATGCACGCTGTAGGAGGGGAGTTGCTGTATAATAGAACTATATGACCGTATACCTTTGCCATTACTACTCGTTGAAACTGGCATGAAGAAACCGCTAGTCTGGCCAGGTGTGGATGTCATGTGAGAAAAGAAGTTTTAGTCACGCAGGTGAAGACTGACAGTCCACGAAGTAGATAGAACTTTATGCCCCATTGGAGTGTCTGGCAAACGAAACACCATGTTTGGAGTACTGGAGTACATTTAACACCTAGTAGCCAACTTTATTGCAAGGCTGTGTGATATATTCAACCTTTTTGTAGAACGAAGCAGCGTACATAATCCAGGGTTTTTTAGGTTTGAAGGCCTTTTAGATCATTTTCCGTGAATACTCGACTGCTATTGTTGTGTATTTCGTCGAATACTAATTTTTATGGGTACAAAGAAACTGAAAAATCCACCCACTAATAATAACATTTACTATACGGTACAGAACTTTCACAGTGAACGCAGCTGTTACAGTATTTGTTCGGCATCTCCAGGTTCCTGGTATGATCCTTAGTGAAATAATCCACACCTTACGAGCGGCTATCACGAAGCCTTTTCGAACCAGGTCACCTGAGAAATGGCTAGCCATACAGCTCCTTTCCTTACTTCGAAAGAAGGACGCCCAAACTCCATTTAGATACACTACAATTTATCGGAAAAATTTGAAGCACAATGCCTTCAGTATCGCCTACCCGTCGCCCACCGACCGATTAGGTCGGTGGTTACAGTAAAGATATTTTTGCCTGAAAGCGAAAGAAAATGTCTACATTGTTTGATATTGAAAGGATGGAATGTTCGCAGTGATGTATACTTTTTGTAAGGAGGATTTCGTAACAAAATTTCATTCGAAACACAAAGTAAGCTCGTGGTGTGACCTGGTCTGTAAGAAAAACATGATGAACCCAAAATTCAGTTGATAATTTAGCGGATAAGTATTGACCTGTGCGTACAACAAAGTCCTTCTACAGAGACTAGGTACAAAACCACTCCCTAAAAGCATTATTCATGCTGATGTTGTAACTCAGCACATCTTGCCAAAGGAAAATGTGTCTAAAACCATCCTCTCTGCCTGTCGCTTTATTTTAAAGGAAGAACAGAATGGCCGACGATGGCAGTCACCGGCCACCATGGCTGTGACTGATAAGATTAGATTCCGCCTGAGAACGACCATACCAAGAACTTGATGACTCCCTATAAGGGTGGACAACATAAGAGAAAAAGCTTTAAAGAGCACCTTGTAACTTTCAAACGTAAGATAGTTGCAACGGCATATCAATGTGGACAGTAAGTAAACCAACCCTAGGCCAGTTGCCTTACAGTTGTCTATCCAACTGAAAATGCCACTGGTGCATATGACAGCTTCAAAAGAACGTCCAGTTTATTGTCCCTTTCGGATTATTCTTGTCTCGAAAAACTACTCAACACACACTGCTGTAGTGTTATAATTGCAAAATGCAATGCAATTAGGATGGAAATGATGATGAATCGGGGGAAGTTTCTTTACACAATGTTTCTGGAAAACGTCGTTCGCTCGGAGGTGTGAAAAAGGGTTTCCAATCACCACCACAGAATCCCATAAAGAATAATAAACTTTGTACAATGTGCTGTTTTCTACGAGACCAATTATCATGAGCAGTTTTTATAGGTAGACTATTTTCACATCTGGCCTATTCAAATAACGCCGAAATGTTTCGATAACAGTATGCTAGTAGCATGTCGCAGACTTGCTGGTCAATGAATCGTGACTGACGGCATGGGACTGCTGATTTCTCGCTTATCCGAGTTTGCTCACTCAGGTACGTCCACAGCTAATGCAGTTCCATCAAGCTACTGATCAATGCTTGCCAATGGCCAACTTGTATTCCATTATGGAGACCCACCGATTCCCGAAACTCACCAAGCCTGTGTCTAGCCTTTCAGCAGACGTATCGGCCCAGGGCAAATATCTCTTGAGATATACGTTTCAACCCTGATACTCGAATCAATAATCTGTTCGTAGATTAGGCTTTCTGAACACAAATCAAAAACTGCTCTGGTCCTACCGCGGGTAGCCTGCGTCGAAGTGACACGTTTGAAATGTGTTTGCTGCTCTGTATGTTGTTCAATATTATCGGAGTTTTGAGGTGATAGTCTGTGTCTACAAAGACATCTACTAACCAAAGCTTTAACTCCAGTAACTATAAAAACGAGTTGAGGTTACTTTTAGTCGTTTTCGGTATTACTGTTTCCTCTGAGAACTGTTCAACTCATAGGTAGTATATCTTCATGGGGTGATTAACAAGAGATTTTTCGCACGCTTTCCTTCCTGAACTTTAAACTTTCTGTATCTACTAATACAACGAGGTGTAACAGCTGTTAGTCTTTGTTACCCAACTCTTCGTAAATATGCGGTCTTTGTCCCAACCGGATAAAATCAAACAAGCTGAGTTTTATCGACAAATACACTCATTTGCAAATCAATTTGGTTTTCACGGGAGACTCAAGTGACTCTCTCGTTTATGATGTTCTTCAACTGAATGTGCTGCACACAGGCCGCCTCATGTTTCAGTTGGTACAATATTCGAGATATCGCAGTATATTTTCATGAAGGAAACTACTCACAAGGTTGCTGAAAACTCTTCGACAGCCCACGACCGGTTTCGCCCTTCTTGGGGCTCATCAGGTAGGCGCAGTCCCCGAGTTTCCGTCAACCTTATGTTCTACTTGAACCCAAATTGGACTGATTTCGACAAATACACTCATTTGCAAATCAATTTGGTTTTCACGGGAGACTCAAGTGAGTCTCTCGTTTATGATGTTCTTCAACTGAATGTGCTGCACACAGGCCGCCTCATGTTTCAGTTGGTACGATATTCGAGATATCGCAGTATATTTTCATGAAGGAAACTACTCACAAGGTTGCTGTCGAAGAGTTTTCAGCAACCTTGTGAGTAGTTTCCTTCATGAAAGCAGAGTGTTACTTTATCAAGAAGTATCCCAAAACAGCAACAAAAATTAGTAACGTTTGGAAACTCCATAAATAAACATGGACTTATCGCAAGTTGCTTCGTCCCGCGTTCCACCTTCGCCATCTTCAACCTCTAGTTTATTTGCGAATTGATTCAACGGATGGTGATTTGATCCTAATGTGAGATTTTGTAACTTTTAACTTAGCTTTTGTCCTGTCAGCGAGGCCAGTCTGTGCTGAAAAGTTAAGAAGCACTCCACAGCTGTTTTATCCTGTTTGTGAATACTCGGAGAAATTCGGACCGCGACTTCCCGGCCAGTGGTTGAACACTTAACCTTTTGGCCACCAGCGGTTGATAAGCAGTGTGATTAGCTCTCATTTAGATAGGACATAGCACCATTCACCTTTTTTTCACTCACGCAAACCACATCATGCGGTCACGTAATAACTGGCTCTTCGAGTGACGACTTCACAGAAGGAAGTCTCTCTCTTCTTGTGTAATTATTCTCCCTCTGAGCTACTTATAGACTGGTGGTAGCTTGAGTAGGTTTGATGATTTTCAATACAGAATCCCGTCATCCACTGTCCAACCACTGGTTAGAAGGTCAAGGGTTCGTAACTCACTGAGTTTCATGAGATACTCACTTCTGATGATTCCCAACAAGGATGAAACAGTGTATATCGGTTTCACCGACAGGATGAACTCTGTATTGAAAATTATCAAATCTCATCAAACCATTATTTATCGATTGTAGCCGGACTACTTATTAGTATTGGTATTATCTTCTCAAATAAGAATTTATAGACTCTTCAAAATTACTAGTGCACTTCGTTGTGACCATAATTTTATTGCTCTGAACGAGCACCAAGCGGGCGAAATGTTGTGCACTATTAACATTTTCTGTGATGATACTATGCTTGAGGTGCAATTTGAGACACATCGAACAACGACCTATCATAAACCAACATTTTCAAATCGTTTATCAGATCTCAAGTCAACTCATCCAAGTGCTCCAAACGGCGCACGTTAATGGACCTGATCACAACTGCGACACTTAGTTGTTCAACTAGGAACATTCGTAAGCAAGAATTCACCCGGTTAAACAAAGGCCTCGGAAAAAAGCTTATTTGTAACTGTGCGTCAAAGCGCAAGCCTATGAGAAAAACCCGAACCAGCGTTTTCGTGTGCCTGATGTGATGATCCATTTTTCCTGCGATACCGACTCCCCTGAGGCTATTCAGAGGATACTGCCTGATTGTAATTTTTGTGTGGTCTTCCATGCAGGCAGAACGTTGCAAAGATCCCACGAGTAACCGAAGAAGCATTCCAAAGAAAGAAGAAAATACGTTCACATGCTGAACCTTACTGATTGTCGTGGACGGTACACAGGACAAAAAGCAGGCAATATATAAAAGAAGACGATAGATAGATATGCCATGCTCCGAGATGCGCTCCAAATGGATGTGGGCATTCTAGTGCCTGCTCTGACTGAAAGCATCTGTATGGTCTTCACACATTTGATGCTCTACAATGTGCATTTTATTCTGAAACAACACACATTTACCGAGGCCGTCACAATCAACATAGCTTGATTGTAGCAAGTTCAACGAGGGTAAAAAAGCTACTGCTGTTTGGACGTATCTAGCCGCCACACTAAGCCATCATATCAATAGTACTGAACACCTGGCATGACCCAGCAACACAAATACGACTGCGTTCAAGTCACCGCTGTAGTCGATAACCCCTATCACCATGCAGTTAGTCTGAATCTGCCCAAAGCACCTTCTCGAAGGTAATTTTTCCGCCCATTTTCTTTAATGGATATGGCCTCTTTTCATCGAAACGTTAGATTTTGTTAAATCTGACTTAGGGATTTCCCCGTGGGTGAATCCGAAGAGTTTGGAAGTTTTCCGTGAGTAGTTGAAGCAGGTGTTAGTTGCTCTAAGAGTCTCCAATCAAGGAGATCTTCGTCTTGAAGTGATAGTCAAAACTAAACGAACAAGGTGGCATACGCAAACTGGGTCTCCCGTTCGCAAGGTTAATGTGCTCAGTTGTTATTTGCTATATTATCGACAATGTCATCCTGAGTATGCATAGAATTTCTTATGCCGATATGGTTACTGTCGCATGTCTGTCTGTCTGTCGTTGTCGTTGCTGTTGCTTTTATTTCTATTGTTGTCGTCGCTGTTTTCGTTGTTATTGTTACTGTTATCATTGCTACTGGGCTCTTTTGGGTCCCCTCTGTCTTCGTGATTCATGCGGCTGCGTAGGTGTGATTGGCTTTATACTCCCGTGTGACAATAGTTCTCTTTGAATGACTCTGGCCTGGCCAGGCAGCATATCATGGTCTTCTAACGTGCGGAAAATTGCAGTCTCTTTCCAACATCTCAATAGTCCCTAGTTTTGGGTTAGATTTTATGGGGTTTTTTGTGCTGACTGACGCAAATTCTAGTTGTTCACCGGTTTCCCAGCATAAGAGGCACAGCAATCCTCGCAGCAGATATCTCGTAGGCATTCCCTTTGACCGTCTGTGACAGTGGTTTCTTACATTAGATTCTCTCTGGATACTTCACCTGGATTCACCGTGTTCCACCCTACTGGATGGCTTTATCAATGAGTGAGATCGGATTGGCGTTCTCCGTTAGTCATGATATTGTCAAATCCGTTTGACTGAGGGTACACGTTGGTGCGTATCTTTCCCACTCCGGGTAGGAAGACGGCATGTTAAACACTGGCTGGAAGAGGTGGACCTCCAGTACACCTTAGTTTCAGACATTTTTACGTCACCTTCAAGAAAACAGTCTAGGAAAGTGATGATGCTCTGAAAAGTCCTTGCCTCAAACACGACAGAAACGCCGTTGTAAAGGGTTAAAAATTCTAGATGGTCACTACCGAAAACGATTCTCGTGATCAAAAAACAACAGCCAGTGTGGACGCTCAGTCTTTTTCGTTCACTAGGTTCCTAGGTGGGTACTAAGAATATTTCCTTTGATTGGAAAGGTGCAGCTGCATCTGCCGAACCGACGGACAGAACCGGAATGCTTTCTGACCGGAACCAATCAGCGGCAACTGCCAGAGACGTGACATGTCAACTACTTCGGCATCAGCTACTCCATAAGTACTCAGGATAGTTTTTTGGATAGGATAACAACTGAGAATGTTGACCCATGTGTGAGAGATCCAGTTCAAGCGAGTCACTTTGTTCACCTTATTCTGATGAACACGGAAGGTAGAACCGGACAGCAATGACATCGATTTCTGGTGTGTTATTTTCTCATCTATTCACCCGACGGTAGGAGTATGGCTTTCATGAAGGGCATTTTGATGGGTAGTAGGGTGCACCACTACTACCAAAGCCGCTGTGTGGAGTGTCTAACAAGGACACCAGCGTCAAACAGCAAGAAATAGAGGGGTTTCATCCTTCTAGGAGGTACAGTCAAAGTGGCACCCAAGCTGGTACTGAAAGTGGCTGGCAAATCCACTTCCGGTTGGCTGATCCAAACGTTTTTGCCCCTCAAATCGAAGTTTCCTCCAGCTCACCACCAAGCCCGCAGCATAGTAATATGCTGACAAACCCGTGACCTTCCAAATCCCCATTGGGATTAAAGCTGAGGACCTGCAAGATACGTAGTCACTCATGGATGTTACCGCATTTTATAGGGAAGTTGATTCAAAAGAGCGAAATAATCCTCCTGCGAGAAATAGTCTGTACTTCACGGAAGCATCAAAACTCCGCGCATCAAACACTTTCGCATTTTTGCTTGTAATAATCACATTATCCTCACTCCAAGCTGTAAAGTATATAAGCCAGTGAACTGTGTACATACTAACTGAATGTTAATGGGAATTTCGTCCTGTAAGTGAAGCCGATCTACGCTGAAAAGCCAAGAAGCAATGTACAGCTGTTTTATCCTTATTCGGAACCATCTCACTAAACTCCAGAGGGTCTCGAACCCGCGACCTCCCCGTTAGTCGTATGAACAATTAACCGCTCAGTCACGAACAGCTGATCAACAGTGTGATTAACTCGCACTTAGACAGGATGTAGTACCACTCCCATCTGAGAAGTCGTCACCCAATAAGCCATTTATTACGCAACCAAGTGATGTGGTCTCCATGAGTGAAGGATGAGAATAGCGCAATATCCTGACTAAGTGCGATTTAATCACAGTGCTCATTGGCCACTCCTCTCCAAGTGATTTTGTGTTCAGCTAGTATCTGGGACTCATGAGATGCGCACTGCTGATGACCCCTCAATAAGGATGAATTAACTGTACAGTGCTTTTCGGCTTTTCCACATAGATTGGCTTCACTTACAGGAAGAAGTTTCCATTAAATTTACTGATTTGCCCACACTACCAGTAATTGTGAGCTTACGTTTCGACGACCCAAGTTTGAATAGGTATGTTATCACTGACAAAATGGCAGCTAGTCCTTGAACCAAGGTGTTTTACAGTTGTCGTTTCATCAGTGGAGACGCACCAAGTATTTTATTTCTACTGGTTACTGTCTTGTACTTCTCTCCCCAACCGGTGACTTTCCACTAAACCGCATGGTAGAATCAAAGGGCCTGGTGATGAGACTTTGAGGTGACATGTCTCATTCTGATATTTGATTCATATTCGTCAAGCTGGGTAATTCGGCTGAATCGACAGATTCTGCTGAAAAATGAGTGAACTCGGTTCTTTGCACTGAAGAAACGGGAACGAGAAATCGCATTATGGAGTTATTTGGTAAAGTGAACAGTATGTCGCACTTGGCGAATAGCTATACACAATTGCTGACTTTAAATGTATTTCCCATAAATACTTCCCTCTGAATCACATTTTCGGTTATAGCACTTTCGTTTTTGAACCGTCATTCGAATGTCGTAGATGACTGGGCTATGTTCCATCTACCCCACTCAGCCATGCTTTCATGTTGTAAGTCAGCATCATCACCTCTTCGGGCAAGCGAAAACGCCAGACGAAAGTACCACCAACAAGTAAGTCTCAATTCTTCAGTGCCAACACCTCGAATGTGCTATTCTAACACATTGATGTGTGCGAGAGACAGACGACAAGGCCATGACAACATTTCCGCTTCCCATAGACATGGCCAAGTAAGTATCAGACGTATTTATCAGTGCTTCCGGTAAATCACTGAAAAACATTATAAAACATGTTTATTTGTGCTGCTAAACACAGCTCTGTAATACTGTTCGCTCACTAGTGATCACTTTCGGTTTCGGAGCATTTTTCGTTTTACCCTCCGCTGTAATGTTATGAGTTGTCAAAATGAAGATTAACCGCATCATCCACTGGACTCAGCAGACTACTCTAGCGCTGTTAATCCTGTAACCACAAGTTTATTTGGCCGATAGAATATAGCGGCTATATTGCGACTCTTGTACCGGTATAGTAAAATTGAATGAATAATGAATTTTTGTGCATTGTATTCGTCAGTTGCTTACTTATATTCAGTGCGGTAATTGTTCCCCAAATTTTGTCCTATCAGCGCCCTTCACAATTATCTGCCAGAGGACGGAAACTATTCAACAAACCTTGCCATATGCGAAAGGCTTTGAACCAACAAAATTTCTCTTTTATACCCCTTTGGAAAATCCAAAGATTGTGGTTTTCTAATAAGATTGGGTTGTAATCTCAGTTTGAAGCCCATCAACTGGTTGGGGTAGACGGCTTAACAGCAGAGTAAAGCTCCACCCTTTCATCCATCTTTATTATTTCCATTCCCTATTACTCTATATGAAACCCCGGAATATTTGCATCATGAAGGGTTCCGTAAATGCATCCGGGAGTGCAGTTATTGGCCAATTCCGTCTGAGCGTCCCCATTCATGTCAGTATTCCCGTTTTTTCCATGAAAGAAGTGTTCAGGACGAACAACGATTGTTTTTCAACTACTCACGTCAAAGTTCGCGACGATCATGCTTTTTTCCCACGCTTTGTATAGCTCGCATGCACTTTTAACCGTTTGTTTCCTTCAACAAGCGTGCGCGCCATGTCACTGACTACTAATGTGCCAAAATTACTAGCCACTGTGCTTTGAAACAAACTTACGTAACTGACATTCGCCACATGTATTCATTCCTACAAAGATATATTCAAAGAGAATGAATGAACGTATGGTGTTACCACCGCCCTTCTCGCATTGAACGTGTTGTGAGGATGGCAGTAAACTTTACATTGGGTGAATCAGAGTAATGGGTTTTTAAAAAAACGTGTTTTCTCATTTACCTCTGAAAATGTTCAAACTGGTGAGCCCATTCCGTCCCATGGTAACGCGCAGTCAACTCTGGTTCACTCAAACTCCAACTAATTGGGTACATTTGGGACAATGGTCATGGGCCGCCCCTTGATAGTAACATGCTCCGAGAAGGAAACTAAGTTACTTCAAGGAGTTTTTATGTGACACTTTGTTCGGAGTCATAGTAAAAGTTCGCGGCTTTCATGAGGATAACGTTCCAAGTTTTGGGTATATATTTTGTTCTGTTTTATTTTTTCTCATTTAGTGAACTATCAAACCTGCATGCGTTTGAACGTCATGTGGTCATCAGCTAAATGACAATAACGATTGGCAGGATCTCAAGTACAAAACTTTATCAGAAAATAGGCGAGTTTTCAAATGTTTTAATCCCCAAACTAGTGATTGGGTTTTGTAGAATTCTAGTGCCAAGAAGGGCACCGTAATAAATCTGTTGAGATCTCTTAATCAGTCTAAAAATTCAGTACAAATTCGCTACAATGGAATCGGGCCTTTCTGCCAGACTAACAAAGCATGGATGCCTGGAAGCGCTGGTAGATGCGCTTAATCGACAAAAAACCCTGTCCGTTGTAAGCTGTATCGTCCAAAGTTTTCTGGCTATAAACGATTCAGAAAATTTGCCGTGCAGCTGGATACTCACGACGAGTTTTCATACACTGCCACAGACGAATAGGAAGCAGCTTCCACTGTGGAAGGTTTTATGAAGATGGATAGGGAAGTTTTTGTGCCTGTTAACGTCTAACCGCAAAAAATGATGTTTACTGATCACAAGAAGCCTCATGAACTGTCGTGGGAGCACATCACCGCCACGTTCCCAATGTTCTGGCCCGGTTTACAATGCACAACAATTCGCACATCATTTGGTGCTTTCTAGTGGTTCAGTGAGCCCTCTATCACGCGTCGATAGGATATGAAAGTGCATGCTTCTTTTGGTTTGATCAATGACGATTCGGCTCAGTGGGTAAATGGCTCAGTGGTTAGAGCGCGACTTTACTGACCGGAAGGTCCGTGGTTCGAACTCGACTTCCCCTGGGCAACCTGGCAGTATCCCAGCTCTCGTGCTTCCTTTAGGTGGTATGGCAGCTAGGCACCGAAAGGGTGTTACAGCTGAACGACTATCTTTTATTTTTATCCTATCTCTGAGTCATGCGAATGGAGAAAAAACCCGTATGAATGCAACAAATACCCACCTTAAATCAGCCCGGAACTGTGAGCCTTTTTATAGATAACTCTATCGTTTCACTGGAATTTTGATGGCGTCTGCGTCCATTCTATTCCGTGTCCTCACCGATGGTGGGACTTACCGGTGGATACAGTGCAGTAGCAAAATGAAACTAAGTCAGAAAATG
>SJOL01005146.1:377819-390014 GCA_004794785.1 Opisthorchis felineus | reverse complement strand
GAATTCCTGTCAGCATTTTGACCAGTTGACGAGCACTTTTTTCTTGTACAACTCCTCAAGTGGTACAGGTAAAAACTTCAAGATAATAAAATCATATATAATAAAACGGATAAATGATGCAGAGGCATGTTTTGGATCCGGTCGACCTCAGAACACTTCATCGATGTTCCTATCACTAGTGTGCTACGTGCGGATTAAAAATGGACACGTGTATTTGGTGAATAAACTGAACCTTGTATGTAGTCTGGTTGTCATCGAAACGACTGTCCGTGGCTTTATATTTAACATCCTCTTTCGCATGTATGACTGATTTTGAACGAATCGTAATCAATAATCGTCGCTTTGATCGATGGCCGGTGGCTATATACAAATAATATAACCAATCCTTTAAAAATGGCCTCTTGAAACTGACCTGAGCTAGTTTACCTAAATATTATATACCGAAACCCGCCTTTGTTCTTTCATCAAACGGGACTCTTGGGAATTTCAGTTTACAGGTCGAACAGCGTTTACTACATCCCGTGTCAAAATTACATGATACCGCAGCCTTCGATACTCAGTTGCTGAAAAACCGTGATCTGGAAATGACCAAACAAACCTTTTACTTATCGTGGCGAGTTTTGGTCCCGAAAATCCATAGGCAGTATGCCAAGGAAGGAAGTCTACAAATGATCTGCCTGAGATGTGACCTACTTGGTGGCACGACGATTTGCTTCTTCAAGAATCGAAAAACTGAATATCTGACTGCGTAGTATTCGCCGAAAACAAAGCACCGACCCGTCTCCAGTCACTAACCGAAAAACACTGCCAACCGAACATAGGGCCAAGTTCATTGCTATATCAATGATAGTGTAACACGGATTGCGAATTGCACGTAACACAGTTACCTAATCTTGCTGGAATACAGTTCATCTTCGTCAGAGCACTACTTTCGGTTATTTTTTTCGAAAAATGTTGTGAAAATCGGAGCTATTGTTATAGCGAAGTCTTACCCTGACAAAGGGTCTTATGGTACAAATATAAACTACGCACACGGGTACTTTTTCGTTCTCTTCACGTAAGGCATTCCCCCAGCACAATAGTTATTTCATCAAATATCGTTTTTGACAATATTCCGTCAGTAGCGCTTGCTTTTTAGTTTTGGATATCGTTCGAACCCCTTTGAGCAGGCTTTTTGCTACACTGATTACGGTATTGGTGTCGTATTTGTAAACTTACAGAGGTCTCCGTGACGTGATCGCTGCAGATTTTCTCATTTGCTTCTGGCATGGATTGTTTACAGTAGATCAAGTCACTCATCATTTCCATGGTCCTTTGTGGAAGTAACGAGGTTTTCTTCCGAATTCCCCGTTAACTTTCTATTATTACATTTAGTGGCCCAGGGCTCTTTGTATCACTTAGTATGACGTAACAAAAAGGCATCGATTTTGTTTGTCTGACAATTAGTGCAACTAATCACTGCGCGCTATTACCACCAAACTTGACTTGCGGCCTCGGTTACCTGGATGATGAATATCTTTCTCTGCTACGCCTGTTCTTTTTACACGTAGCGTTCTTCATGGGGTGGAGCCGATTATCTTGTTCTGACTGCCAATGCCGACGCATCATCCGATTGTCACTGGTTTACGGAAAAAATATGAGTCGGAAGCAAGGCCACATTCATTATTAAGTGCATAGAGGTGTAACACTGGCTGCATTCTGTGCGCACACATCGTTTCCTTCAATGATGTCAGACCCTGGAACCTTGCCTGGCCCATTTAGCTTCGATACTATGTTTAATAAGGTCAAGTCATATCTTACGACAGGTGTGGTCTGGCTGGTACGCATGAATATCAACCAATAAGTGAAGTGAGAAAGTTGATGTACCTCCAGTTTTTTACGCCCCACTACAGCCGCTTTTCGAAGCCGTAGCTGGGAATGGTTTACCAGTGGCATCACACAAGGTTGGCTGCCGTGGCATGACTGCAGTCCGATTCACAATGTGTTCTATGCGACGAAGGTAGCACGATTTCGGTGACGGATGACAAATACCAAGAGCCTGATTACATAACGCGGGAACAATAGAATACTGTTCACGTAGGTCTACTGGCGACAAAATATGGGTTTGTTATTATGAAGGGTGAAGTTATAATCAGAATACAGTCGTCTATGTCGTAGTGCGTGACATAAAGGGAGGCGAAGTCAGACCGGACGTTTCAGTCTACTTCTTACGCAAAAGTGAACTGACAGATTGACGTAAACGTCGGAGTAAAACTTTAGCGCTCCTATATCACGAAACCACCATAATCCTTATATTGTAAACAATAATTATCGAACTACACTCATTCGTGCACCAATTTGATTTTAGCAGGAGACCCACCTGAATTCAAGCTAAGTCCCTCGTTTATGATGTTTTTCAACTGAATGTGCTGCACAAAAGCGGCCTCACGTTTCACATGGTACGATATTCGAGACATTGCAGTATATTTTATACTCGCAAGTCTGCTGAAAACTCTTCAACGGCCCACGACCATTTTCACCCTCCTTCGGGCCCATCCAGTAGGCGCAGTCCGGGAGTTTTCAGAAACACTGAGCTTTTTGTTTCCCCAAGAGTTAGCTTGAAGGCACTAGCCACAAACGAGGAATTAAGCTGGGATTCAATCGAATCTCCAGTTAGATGGGTGTTTCAATGAGTGTAGTTCGCGAAATCCGCACAATTTGGGTTCAAGTGGGACATAAGGTTGACGAAAACTCAAGGACTGTGCCTACCTTATGAGCCCGAAGATTCACAAAAGCGGCGACTGAATGTTGAAGCGGCTTCAGCAACCTTATGAGTATTGGTCCTTCAATGGAACAATGAGTGTATTCTCATCCTTTTATGTCGGATCTCTCGTGCGTCTACATCTATATCCACGGGTGTCATTAAAAAAAACAGGTGTTATCCTGCTCAAGTTGTGAATCGTATGTCACAGATTTGGAGGAAGACACCCAGCGCATGAGTTCTGAATTGGGACATATTGGTATTGGGCTGTCTGCTAATTCTTACGTAGTCTCCCGCACCACCTAAATCAGGAGACCAGTGGGAGTGTACGCACCATCTTCACAAAGGCCCCATTCATCTGTGATTTCAGCATTTGAGGAGGAGAGGAAATGTTTTTTTTTGTTTGCTGGTCACATATGTAAAACCAGAAGGGGACTGCAACCCAAAAAAAAATCAAAAGACATATATGATATCCATTTATTGCCTTATTTATTTAGGTTGCACCACTTAAACATTGATACCTTCTCAGCAGTAGTGGTGTCCGTGGGTAACAGGGCAACTTCTGACAGAGAAAACAATCAATGAACACATTATCCATGTGGCCTAGTACAACAAAAACAATTGCATTCATTTGAATTTGTGGGACTGCAATTCGGCCACAGTGTGACACTGATTATTTTCAAATCTGTTGAAAAAAAGTATCAGTTGGGTTGATGATGGCTTTGAAGACATGGCAGACTAAAATTTCCACTTTGAGTATCTGGGACCGGTAAAGTGCTCGCGCGCAAATGTAGCGCTTCGAGGTTTCTAGAAACCTGAACCCCAATCACGATTTCAGCCAATCTAGAATTTGATTCCGAAAATATTATGATTTCCTTTTCCAGGCTTACGGTACCCATCACAGCCCAGTTTCACGGGGTTTGTTGAACTGGGACCCAAAACAGAAGAATGCCCTTCGACGTATTTTTGATGACCCCAAAGTTTGGGTTAGGTAACCTGCTGGTTGCATTTTTTTACAGCCAGTAATATCAAGTTTTCTTTTTAACCTGCACTCTGTGGTCAGTAATGAGAAACTGGTTGGAAAAATGCACCGGAATGTTCTTAACTGTTCGCCCAAAAGTGTCTTTCTCAACTCCGTCGACTTTACATTTCCTAACGATGTAGACTCCATTGATTGGAATTTTCCGTTTTCTTCAGAGTCAATGTTTACTGGAGATGTGTTAGTACTGACATCGGTAGGCCACACTGAATCAATGTGGACGGGCTGGATTGAACAAGAAGGTGAATCCTGGACTATACCCAATCTTCCCAATCACGGTCATGAAGCTAATGTAAAGTGCAAATACAAGCCATCGCTACTAGGTCGTCAGATCTGATGTATGTGATGTGTTTGAGACCCTCATCTGGGTGTCAAGCATGCAATCGTAGGCCATTCCCGCACCATGGGCCAACTTACCGCCCGGAGAGGCCCATGGTCGTTGGAACGCTCCAGTTGCTATGCTAAACCCACAATACCTAGGTCTGAAGATACCATAACAATACCCGTAGTAAAACTAAGGCCACACAGTGTCATCTCCTCAGCAGGAGTGAGCAGTTCTGAAAGATGTGACATCAGTGAATGGTAGCATAGGCCCGAAGAGCTTATGGGATCTAGGTCGCAAGGTGGTGGCAACCGTCCAGTAAAGTGTCAGTCGCATGGAAAACAGCCTGCCTAATTTATTTTTTTTTGCTACAGATCATCTATCCAATTGTATTAGAGTTCAACTGATAACTCAGAATTAGTCTGTTGTACATGTCTAAACAAAATCGTTTGGTGAATTTATTCACCAATTACTGCACAAAATGTCACAACATTCGTACCTCAGCTTGTCAAACAATCAATCGCTTCGAGTGAAATTTGAATGGCCAACTTAAGTCCTGTTTCCAGGATCAATTCAGTAGATCAAGACAAGTTAACACCCGAATTAAAAAGCTACAGGTGTGTGAAATTGAAAACTCAAGACCATTTTACTTCACTGGCACAGCATTTAGGCTTAATTCACTGACAGGAACCAGACTAGTCTGAAAGAACTTCGTAATGCTTGGGTTCGCCCATTAATGTCACCTGGCTTCATCTTAAGGCAGTATCACAAAACTAGGAAGCTGAAGCATCAGCCGTTTGTTTCTTGGAAAATCAAAAGGGCTTTAGCGACATTTGCTTACGGTAGCTCAGCTAAATGCAAGCGTCTAGACGACACCCTGGATGACATAATCTAGTCCCTAAAAAAATACACACACACCAGTCACTGGTGGTATACACATGCAAGTTGGCTAGGGTTTTCAGATGGGTCCACTAAACAGTCGATGAGTTTATAGACGTATTACACTACTCATAAGGTTGCTGAAAATTCTTCGACCTTATGAGTAATGTAATACGTCTATGCATGTATCGCGATATCTTGAATATCGTACCAACTGAAACCTGGAGCGGCCTGGTGCAGCACATTCAGTTGCTTAGAAACATCATAAACGAGGGATTCAGCTGGGTTCTAGGTGAGTCTCTTGCAAAACCAAATTTGTTTGCAAATGAGTGTATTTCGCTAAGTCGATGAGTTTATTGTTTACCAAACCATTCAAATACTTTCAATTCTCGATCGGTTCCAAACCTTTTCCAGCCAACTGGTTGGGAATTTTTGCTGAGGTATGGACGTATGCTTTGACATTTACTATGCCTGCCTACCTCATTAAAAGCCACCTACCTCCTTGTCACGTATCATACCTTCAAACCACAGGCCTCAGTGCTCGCCACAGCGTACCCTTAATGGGCTTTAATCGATCTTTTTAGATCTAGGTGCAGTACAGGTGCAGTCCCGTCGTACAGTCTGTTTGAGCTTTTTCTGATGAATGCGTGCCGCATTAGGATATCTGACAGATATGGTGTAAAGTAACATTTATCCACCTGCCCAGCTAATTGTGAAGGCAATATTTAATGATTCTCCTAGAAATGGCACGAACTGTGCTACGCTATTTATCTCGGAAAGCTCCGATGTTGAATTGAGTCAATGGGGTTTAAGCGCCTATCAGTTCATGCCTTCCCATGGTCTTATATCTTCAGGCTATATCTCGTGAGCACTCGATTACTGGAACATTCTTGATGGTCGGTGCACCACTTATGACACTTGAGACAGTTCTATCACGAGTGAACCCAATCCCTATCAGCTAATTTCAGCAGTAATTTGAAGAACCGCTAGTCGCATCGGCTTTCATCCTCCTTAGCGCAGGCGGCTGCGTGTTGTTTTATATCGTGTTTTATATCGTGATGTCTTCTTATATGTTGAGGTGAAATACACTGAGGAAGAGCAATATAGCATACGTCAGAACGATCGATAGAAGCGTATAATGGGCGTGCTTGGATAGGTCTGAAATCCCGAAATTAAAAAATGCAAATAACAGAAGGCCTTCAGTTAAGTGGTTGAACATAATAAACAACCAGATATAAGTTCATTTTCCGTTTTGATGCCCATACCAGTGGTGAACAATATATCTGCATGGGGAAACGCTTTCCTTCGATCAAGACTGAGCATCAGCCTTGTGTTCTGTGCATCCAGGTTTTAGATTTGTATTGCTTGGTGTATTCTGTCCACGGAAAATATTGTGCTCCAGATGACACACGCATAGACGTTAGTTACCATGTGATTCAGAGGAACCACCTAAGAGCTGAACGGATACACACTTATCAATATCCAGATGGAAGGACATTCCCAGATGAGACAAGAATCACAGCCAAATTTTAAAGACCATTTTGATAATTCTTGCTCGTAATCGAGTTCTAGATGAACAGATTGGTTCCGAGCTGAGAAAGCAGGATAGCCATGTCGTTTTGCGTTGATTCTTTGTCCTTTCATCACTCATAAACCATCCAGAAGTTTGGATGCCAGCTCATGTTCGTTGTGGTTTTTTTTAGTTACGCGTGAAAAACAGGTGAGTTGTTCAATTGTGTTGACAGCTGTAAGTTAACCGTCAAAACAGGTAAAATTGCATTTTTTTAATATATATTTCCACAGGGCATACTGGGTTTCAGTGTGAAGCATAGAAGCAGACTGAAGAACACATCAAGTCATGACCACCAACTGGAGCTGAGTCTACTGGTTTGATAATTCAGAGCATCAATTTCTGTCACCATAGGGTCAGACGTTTTGTCCTAACTGTCGTTTGCTTTCAGGATCGCTTGGCAGCCGCGCGTAAATTGATCGGTTAGGCGTCGTGAACTTCATAAAGAGTTCTGCAAACAAGAGTTATTGCGGTTTTGGATTTCCTGACCTACATTTTTCCGACAGATACTGTCGGATGGATGATGCAACCTTTCTTGTACAGCTTGTACCACGAGGGTGATCGAAGCGTTAAAAGATCTTTAGTGTCAAATCTGAAAACGATTGATGTACACCAGGTGAAGAGGATTGAATGACAGTTTCTACGTTTATCTCATATTGTACCACAGATGATTTAAACTTCCCCTGCGACGTCTGATATTCGAAGAGGTCGCTTAGTTGCCAGCGTACACACCGTCTATAACTGGCGCGACCATTCCACAAACTCAAGCACTGTCCGAGGGGTTAAGGCTTTGTGTTCTCTGTGACGTCGCGCTGGAACCCGGGGAGGAAGACAGGAGGTGAAGGCTTTAACAAGGCTTCGAGGACAAAAGACAAAAGGCAAAACTGACCTTCTAATTCGGAGTTTTCATACGTATCTTTGAACGCTACAAGCATGGGGTATACCGTGTGCCCCACACCTCCGACTACACAAAGAGCTTTCTGATGAACGTTCAAAGTGCACAAGAGTTTTGATCGCATCCTCACAAACACCCAGCTCGTCAGGGCGGAAATGACAGACTGGTCTAGCAGACTGATCTCCTAAAACTTTGATAAGATCAACTAAATTGAAAGAGACATGGTTGGCGGTTGCTTCGAATGACTTAAAATTAAAAATGGATTTGGTACTTTCGGGAGTAGAGGGTCAACTGGGGCAGATAAAAAAGACGTTCTGCAATTCACCTGTAAAGATTACTGAGTCAACCTCAGTAGCATGTCATCCGAACCTGACGGAGTGCAGCAAAAGGTCTGGTGCAAAGTGAGAGTAACTCATCATGAGTACGAAAATGTATAATTCATCTGTCAATCCCAGGCGTCAAATACATCTTAACTTATCAGCGACTTCAAAATTTTTGCCAATAGGAGACACTGTATTGCCCTAGGGCAGTTCCGAGCACCATCTGTCGGGTGGGTTGCTGTGAGAAAAGATACAGATACTGTGGTAAAAGCACCAGAATAGCCTCAAACGTCCGAGTTAGGTTTGACGTCCGCCGACCCAGCGTTTGGCTATTTTCAATAGAGGTTTTGTCCTGTTCAGACTACTAGCCGAGAGATCGTGAGTTCGAAACCCATGAGGTATCTTAAAGTGCGCACTTCTGATGATTCCGAACAAGAATGAAACAGCTGTACAGTGCTTCTAGGCTTGTCAGCATAGATTGGCTTCAGTGAACTACACTCACTTGCATACCAATTTGGTTTTGATGGGAGACTCACCTGACACCCGGCTGAACCTCTAGCTTATGGTTCCAGGTGAGTATCCTGTTAAAACCCAAAATGATTTGCAAATGAGTGTACTTCGTCAATTTCATGTAATTTGGGTTCAAGTGCCCATGTGCTTATGTGATGAGCCCCAAGAAGGGTGGCTCCGGTCGTGGGCTGTCGAAGAGTTTTGAGCGACCTTATTAGATTGGATTCACTTACAGAATGAAATGTGCATTGACTATTCCCAAATATACTCACACCACCATCAGTTTAGCTACTTCACGGTGTGCGCTTGAAGGTTCCACCAAAAACAGTGATTTTGCTTAATAAAAAGGACTTTTCCAGGAAAGAACCCAGGCCATTTTCTTTATTGACCTTCAAGGACATGACAGAGCTCATCCGTTTACTTCAGAAATGCAGATACTCTCACATATCGTTCACGAAGCCATTAAATCAGTAACGTCGTTTGGAATTTCGGACTCGTTGCCATTGCTCGGAGAACCGGACGTCTGAGCAACAGCAATCTTTCTGTGCTGACATTCCGGTGGAATTCGGGTTCGACATCTTTGCATCCTTGCAAACTATACTAACGACTGTTTGGTGAGATGATATTTACTGCTTAGCTGGTTCTTTGTGTGGGAAACTTTAAGGGTTTGAAGTCCATGTGGACGTATATAACAGGCAAAAGGATTCTGCCTTAATGTGGGAGGTGCGGTCTCACTTAGAAGAACCGTCCTAGTTCCATATGAACTCAGGAGCCATCGAACGTCGGGAATATCCTCATTGCCTTTTGAGAACACTGACGAGGGCCATAATCCTAGGATCGACGCACTCCCGTAAAGACTGCTAAACCCTGAGGTTTTGAAGAGAAACCCCCTAGTGAAACACTAGACCACAGTCACGGAACAGATCATTTCCAGCGTAGGGGAATATTTTTTGGGGAGTAAAAACTTGCATCCTCCAAACCAACCACATTTTGACCAACAGTTTGGAGACGGAATTCAATGGCGCACACACACACAAGTAGTCTATTTAACCAATGTACTACAAGTCGGCCGGTATTCGAAAATAGCATAAGCATCTTGAGAGTTTTAAATTCGAAGATGAGATTCTCGTCTAAATTGTAACCGAGCCTGATTGCATTCATTTAGAACCGAATAGCCCGTGCATCGCCAATGATCCTATCCAAGTCTAAGCAACTAATGGTCCTAGTTGAAAACATCTGCAATTGTCAGTTCCCCAGTTAGATGGAACGGGAGGAGTGGAGTTTGAACTATGCTCAGAAGTGCAATCGTCTTGGAACATTTCCAACGAATCTGACGAAATAACAATTTGGGAGGTTTCTCGTCATCCAAATATCTCGCTTCCACGCTCTCATTTGTTACCAAAAACGAGATGTGATCAAGAAAAAGAAATGTCATCACTGGCCGGGGAGAATCTACTTTATGCATACGGGATGCACAGTTCTATGGATCATAGGGTCGTCTAGCTGCTCCATCGTTTCCCATCGGTTTGCCCCAAGGGTGCAGCACGTCGAAGGCACCTTCACTGCAAATTCCACGAGCTCTATACGGCAAAAGGAAAGTAGTACCTTTACTGTTCTATTTCACATGGATTTTTACGCACAGGCCACTTCAGCAGCATTACTTTAACAAAGGAGATGTCTATGGGAGAGGACTCTTGAACATCCTGGAAAAAGTGGAAAATGCCATGTTTTCTCTTTCACGATTGCCTCGCATATAACTAGAAGTTTTGGGTCACTTTTCTGGTTTTGGTAGGTTTCTTACCGATGAACATGGAAACGTTCAAAATTACCTAATGTTTATGGGGGCAAGATGGCTCAAGTGGTTAGAGCTCCAGTTCACTGACCGGAAGGTCCGCGGTTCGAACCCGACCTCTGCATCTCAACTTTCCCTGTCTAAGATTGGGTAACCTGGTAGTATCCCAGCCCTCGTGCTTCCTTCGGGTGGCATGGCAGCTAGACACCAAAAGGGTGTTATTATTATTACATATAATGTTTTACTTTTGAGGTCTTTAGAGTTTGCCCCCAACTGAAGACCAAATATTCATTGTGCCATTTAGATCTTGTAATGGGCTTACGGATAAAATGTATTACATTTTGCTATATCCTTTCAATAGAGAATTATGGGACAATTCACAAAACAAATTGCATTAAGCATCGAATGAACACCTTTATTACCAGTGTGTTAGTGCTCACTTAGTGCTCAATTATATTTAGGAGAAAATGAAGGGTATACAGGGCTTGTACTTCATGTTTTACGTCATTCGGAACTGGTTTGAACTAGTACCAGACAAAATGATTTCATCTAATCAAGGTGATGACAATAGTTTGGCTTGGCAATTTATTATTGCTACACTTGTATTGAAGATGCAGGTAAGTCACTGACCAAAGATACAAGGAAAATATGCCCCCTGTGCGAATACACTGCAGACACGACTTTGTCAGAGCTTTGAATGGGACTATTATGTAAATGGTGCGTAGCGTGTTTACCGCATTTCCATATCCGACTTGACATAGCATAAGCGGTTTGAGGTGGAATTCCGTCATACCTATCGCGGGACTGTGCCAAATACCCCGGCGTTGAGTTCAGAGGTCAGTGAGTACCAAGTGTTCAGCTGTAGCACCCTTTTGGTGCCTAACTGCCATGCCACTAGAAGAAAGCAGGAGGGCTGGGCTACTGCCAGATTGCCCAAGCCTAGACAGGGGGAGTCGAGAGGCAGAGGTCAGGTTCGAAACACGGGCCTTCCGGTCAGTAAATTCGCACTCTAACCACTGAGCCATCTCGCCCAGGTGTATTAAAACCACAATCTGCCGAGTGAACTCTGCTATCACAGACGCCTGCAGAACCGTCAAGAACTCCTCGACAAACCGGCCACTACTTCGTTAGGGAAACTTCTGGAAACTAACCAGTTGGCAGCTTATTCAATGCGAAGGAGAAAAAGAGACATTTGCATCTTGCTCCTGCCCAAATTTCAAGCACAATAAAACTAAGTGATTAGTATCAAAATGCCTTCATTTGAAAATCTAGTTGGTGTTAACTGAATACTCAAATGAAGTTTAGCTGAATCCCTCTGTTGTTACTGATGGTCCTCATCCGAGTAAGCTACACACAAGCCGCCTTATGTTTCAGTTGGTATGACATGCGAGATATCGAAGTGTATTTTTAGTGGATTTCTGGGAACACGACATTCTCAAACACCGTATCACATGTAAACATTTTGCCTTAAGCTACATCATGACATTATCTGGTCGATTATTTGTCTCATTTCGATGCTTTCGTATAGGACATACGCACAATTCCTACCAGCCTGGCTACTCAACTCGATTACTGTTGAATTCGGTTAGGCACTTTAGTGTATAGTTGAATAGCGCCATCCAGAAACATATCAACCTGTGCAAACCAAAGTAGTTTTATTTTGCCGCTTCAGTGTTTGTTGATAAAAAACTCTATTTTAAAGCCTATGACAGTTGTGACCATAAACGTTTTGAACTTAGTTTTTGCAGCAGAAACTGGGGTGGAGCTGTCGTAACGCGATCAAAGCATCGGGTTTCACAGGATGATTTTAGCCTTTTCAACTGACCGCCTTTTCCAAACACAAATTATGAAGTCGAAAAACATCATCCGTCTAGGTTTGGGAAATAAGAGAAATCGACGGTATATTTTGGGGGAAAATAACCATAGCATGTTTTTTTACTACGTCACCCAATAAACCGAATTGAGGTACACTGGTCCCCCTCGTGTTGGTCATTCTTTGTACTTAACAGTATGTGAACTCAAACTGAACGTCTAAAATGCAAATAAACTTGAATGAACCCAATCAAAAGATGTGTAAGCTTGCAAAACGCTCTTCATGTTACTGACTAACTGGAGCAAAATTGTACAC
>SJOL01005146.1:323461-339293 GCA_004794785.1 Opisthorchis felineus | reverse complement strand
TTGAAGAAATTGATGTGTGATTCATGTACCTTAATGCCAAATCGATAACTAAGGTCATCGCCATTGCCGCTGTCGCTGATGCATTGCAACAGTCCTTTCCACGTTCTCCCGCCGATGTTCTTCCCTCGGATTTGCATTGGCACCAACACCATGCGCGCATCGCTACACTGGGTAGCGCGCAACCTATCTGTAGTTTCTTGCTTTGTGCAAGCGTCCACTGTTGACCGGCAAATCCGTCTCCGGTGCCAGCCATTCATAACACAATTTGCCCTGCTAAAGAACCCACTTGACCGGCCCATCGAAATTGACCCCAGTAGCGAGGTGATCCGTCTCTTCTCAGAATGACTTTTGTAGTGGAAATTGTCTGAAATGATCAATCGAAATGACTTTTTTTCCAAAGGTCCGAACCTCTCTGCTCGGACGACTTCCCCAGAGGGGCGGATCCAGTCATACTATATGCAGAATCAAAAATTGATAAAATGTGAGTTGTTGTGTTTTAAGAGAATACACTGGGGTGAATTAGGCAACACAAGTGAAGACCAATAGAAAATGGGGAACTTTGTAATCTCTTCAAGGAAAGTGAATAAAATTAGGCCTAAATTCCAAACACAACAGGAATTATTTCAGCTTGCACTAAATTCGCTTTTGTGGGTCGCTTAGTCGTTTGTTCCACACGTTCTCCCACTGTCCAGAAAGCAAATAGCAAAATCCACAGTCTGCATGTGAGCGCATCATTCTGAACCATTTCACGGGAACTTGTGTTTCTTTTCTGAAGGTAGGTGTTCTGCTGATGCAGCTGATAGATCTTGGAGGGTCTCCAAAAAGATTTTCTTCACGTCCCTACACGTGGATGATGTAGAAATGATATTTTCCTCAAAACGGTCACCATAAAGTGAATCAGCTTGGAATTTTAGGCTTTGGAATCAGTGTTAGACATACTTTCATTCAAAAATGTCACTGCATTCTGCACATTAAAAAGCCAGATATAAGAAGTTTCTCACACAGCGCTGCCCCGAAGATAGTGTGCCTTTGAAGGCACAGGCTTCCAAGAAGAGATCAGCGTGCTAGCAACGTTATGAATGTGTCATCCCGTGAACTAAATACACTACTTCTATTGTTCAATGAAGGCGACAGTAATGAGCACCCATCAAAAAACCGTTGTCTCGCGCGTCAATCATCGCATCAGTGCTGTTGAATCGAAGCCAGGGCATACGTGGCGGTGACTTCCATAATAAAACGGAATAAGATAACCGTCGCCCGTCTCATTAGAATTATATCGTAGGACGGTTTAATTTCGCAGAACTGCCTCAGATTAGGATTAGTGATTTGTTTGACGGGACAAACATCTTTACCTGCACGTTTCTACGTTTCTGAAACGAACCACGTCAGACGGGCATTTTTGACCCAGTCCCTACCGGCCCTAAAGAGCGTGGCTTCGTTCAAGGTTACGGCACATAGTATTTACAACACCGCCTGGAGGAGATTTGATGTTACGCTTGTGTTGAGTTCTAGAGGACAGAAGTTGTGGATTCTGGACACAACTCGGTGTGGTAGAACACATTCTAGCGAAACTGTGCGCTCCAGTACGGTGCACGTCGCACAGAAGCCGCCGGGCAACGAAATAAATTTCGCAAGAGTGGAAAGTGAAAAGCACTCTGCTCTGGAAATGACAACCATTCAAGTTACACCGTACGCCGAAAGCGTTAGGCATCTTCAATTCGTATACAGCGGCTAATTGGTAGCTGACTTCAGTGAGATTTGACCGTGTTCCTGTTGTTCCTTCTCCACAAGGAGAATAACTCATCAGATGGATTAGGAGAAAGTTGCTTATTGCGTTTTCTTTCACATCGGTTGGATTCTACTTAAGTTGTACAGAAAAATACTACATAAGGGTGACTGAAATCATGCACTTCCTGAGAAAAAGGGAGCATGATTTCCGTTGTTCCTGCGCTTTTTCAGCGCGCGGGAGAGCACCGTTCTGTGTATTGTGCTTTGAGAATTCACCACAGATGTTTCAACATTTCTCAAAGGTAGAATATGGTTCAACAGAATGAGGAAAACATACCATTGCCTATACGTAGTACACTTCTCATAAGGTTGCTGAAAGCCCCCGACCGGTTTTGCCATTCTTCATCAGGTGCGGTCAGTCCCCCGTCAGCCTTACGGTGCACTTGAAATTAACTCGGACGGATTTTGATAAATACCCTCATTTGCACATTCATTTGAAAGAGGCTACCACAAAAGGCGAGACTAAGCTGGAATCAGTTGAGTCCTCTGTTAAAACCAGACTAGTGTGCGAATGAGAGTATTTTGAGAAAATAAATCACCATTATCATTGACTTACATAAGGAGTGGTTGTGTAGCAGATGGACAGGTCTCATTCTAAAATAAGAAACATGAACGTCTGATTGTTTCCAGTTCATAAGAACCCTCATGTTGGTTGCCTTGAATGGGGATGAACAGTCGACCAGTATCATTATCATCAAAATGTAAACAAATTTCAGTACACTTCAAAATAGCTGTACTCGAATTTGTAAATTAAAAGGTAAATTTTTATAAAGACAAGTCACAAAATGAAATAAGAATACTGACATTAGCGAAATACACTCATTTGCAAACAAATTTGGTTTTGCGAGAGACTCACCTAGAACCCAGCTGAATCTCTCGTTTGTGATGTCTCCAGGCAACTGAATGTGCTGCACCAGACCACCGCATGTTTCAGTTGCTACGATATTCGAGATATCGCGATACACGTATATTCGTAATGCACTACTCATAAGGTTGCTGAAAATTCTTCGACAGCCCACGACCGGTTTCGCCCTTCTTGGGGCTCATCAGGTAGGCGCAGTCCCCGAGTTTCCGTCAACCTTATGTTCTACTTGAAACCAAATTGCACGAAATTGGCGAAATACACTCATCTGCAAACAAATTTGGTTTTGCGAGAGACTCACCTGGAACCCAGCTGAATCTCTCGTTTGTGATGTTTCCAGGCAACTGAATGTGCTGCACCAGGCCGCCTCATTTTTCAGTTGCTACGATATTCGAGATATCGCGATACATGTATATTCGTAATGCACTACTCATAAGGTTGCTGAAAATTCTTCGACAGCCCACGACCGGTTTCGCCCTTCTTGGGGCTCATCAGGTAGGCGCAGTCCCCGAGTTTCCGTCAACCTTATGTTCTACTTGAAACCAAATTGCACGAAATTGGCGAAATACACTCATCTGCAAACAAATTTGGTTTTGCGAGAGACTCACCTGGAACCCAGCTGAATCTCTCGTTTGTGATGTTTCCAGGCAACTGAATGTGCTGCACCAGGCCGCCTCATTTTTCAGTTGCTACGATATTCGAGATATCGCGATACATGTATATTCGTAATGCACTACTCATAAGGNCACTTGTTGTGACTTTATAGGCAGCACAATGCAGTTAGGCGATTTAAAAGAGATTGACTACTTAATGCTTTCAGATGTTAGTTGCATGTTTCCTACTGTATCCGTTGAAGTCCCACGTTAATTTGAGTCAGTTTAATACCGACGGAGTGAATTCATGAGTCTGTCTGAATTCATCTTAAGTCTTACAGGCATGTAATTATGTTGAGGTTTACCAAGTGATATGATTAGCTTTCGGGAGTTTGATTAATGAAACTGGAATTACTTCTAAACTTTCTCAATCCCCATCGTGCTGTCTATCAAAATAAAGCTTTGTATTTTTGTCTTATGGTGGCCAACTGTTTTGAGTTGATTCAAAATTAGTTCGACTGAACCAGATTTATTATTTCCGTGATATCCTACAAACTGCAAGCGGGCTAGTTTGTATAGTGGAAATCATACTAAAAATTAGAGAGTAACAACTTTGACTAGTTTTTGAAAAGTTGTGTCTGTCAATTCTGTGTCTACTTGGCAAGTGAAAATGAGCAATGGTAGCTACTCAGAAGCGCTAAATTCTTCATCACTTTGGCATTAAATCTGGAATTCTCGGGCTAAAATAGGGTAACAGGGTTACGCCTACCTCTATAACACTCATGAAAAACTTTGTAGTTTTTTTTTGTGTGGGGAAACTTTATATTTCAGTATTTGATATGAAAACGTGCTGTTTGTATCTGCGACATAAATTTGGTTTTATTTATTCCAGAATGACAGTTCGGGCACCTTTGATTCTTGCATTATCCTAATGGGATATTAGCATGAAGACTACTTCGATACTCAACACTCAGTTATGCTTTTTATCTGTATCGCAGGTGGTTTATTCCATTGTCTGGCAAAAATGTTTCTTGAAGGTAGAATTTACTAAACCTATTCAGCAATGGTGAAATGAACAGAGTTTTTTCCGGTTTGGTATCTATCATATGTGTGATACTTTTGCTTTCTTTCTTCATGCTGTATAATTGTGATGTTATTTCTAGACAAAAACATCTAAGTTGGAAGTTGGAGACAATGTGAGTGCTGCTCATTTTTGACAAGTTCGGAAAATGACACGGACTGAAAACATGTGGGTGTCTGATGTATTGGAAATCATACGTGGCCTCCATGTTCTAAGATGTTGGATTCATAATCTTGATGTTTTTTGATAACTTCGTAAAATTTCATGCATTGCGGAAGTGACGAGCAACTGTTGGGATAATACTTTTCCGAAACGCTCACAACATTCGTGAATGCCATTTAGAACATTTACATATCCTTATTCCTTATGGCCTTGTCTACTGAGCTTAGGCCATTTCATTAATTGAGTATCAGATAACAGACTCTTAATCCCGTACATGAAGTCAATCCCAAGTGAAAAACCGAGGAACAACGCACGTTGATTGTACCCTTAAGGTAAAGCACTTTAGTGCGCATCGCACGACCCTCACAACAAACCCTAACAAGGTTGAACCGACTAGAAACTGCTTTAAAGATCGGTAAACTTCCTTTGCAGAGTAAATCTTCGACTACGACCTCAAAAATCCACCCACTACTTATACAGTGGCAATTGATATACATCTTAAAGATTGTAAAACATACGAGGTAGCCAAGGAGCAATGGCAATCTGTGCATGACGCGACAACCTTGCCAGTAGCCACTCCCCACAAACTGACTAATTTATTATTGTTCTATCAAGATTAACATGAATGAATGACCGGAACATAGATTTGCGCACCAGCATTGGGCCCGTGTAGCTGAGGAACGCTGGTTATACACATACATCTGGGTGAAGACCAAGTATGTGGTAAGTGAAATTCAGAAGCAATGGTATTTACCCAGAGGTTTGGGGTGAAATATTGTTCTACAAGTGATTCACAGGATAGCAAGCATTGCACGTAAGCGTTTGTTCACTGTTAGGTGACCAGTGTCCCAGAGCGATGCCTCGCGGACTTGGAGTTTACAGGACACCCGTAAATTCTGATACCCCAGGTCCGTGGACGATGGAAACAACGCATATATTAATAGTGTGAGTGTTTTATGATACCGCTCACAAAAAATTGTCGGTGGTGATACCTTAAAACCTGAACTTCAATGGAAATTCGACATTAATCTATTGATGTTCCGGGGAGATTAGTTTTCATTGGGTTTCTCCAAAAACAGTAAAAACCTAAAATACAGATTGTCTAAATTAAATTAAACTGAGAAAATAAATTGAGACATCATCTGACGGGTAAACTAGGGCTGTAAACCAGGTGGTAAATATTCAGACCACTGGTGGACAATCAGAATGCTTCATCTCACTATTCATTTATCCTTAATGAGAACCTGGTAATTGCCAACTGGGCATTTGTCGCTGGGCGCATGGTTCTATGAGAAATAGCCTGAAATCATCAGACAAATAGTTACATGCCCACCTTTGGACGAAATAGCTAGGCTATTTGGGGGCCGCCACGCACTTGCTAAATATCATACTTGGTTCAGCTAGCACAAAGTCATATCCACATAATCGATGGCCTAAGGAGTGTAAAATTCCTAAGTAGGTCAAAAACTGGGGTTCGCTAAGCTTTTTACGTTATAAACTTTTGGTAACGCCTACAAACCTGAAAAGATAACGATTTCAAGCGGTACATAGGGAGTATGAATCAAAGTGGATAGACCAGTCAATCTGTGCGCCGTGTATGAACTGGTATCTCCAAACTAAGCTATAGTTTTCATCCACGGGGCCGAAAACTTGGGACAAAGTCTTTCTAGTTGAGCTACGTATTCTTACGTACCCTTTCGACCTTATAGAAACCACTGCCTGCGGAGAAAGGACCTTCATACGAGGATTCCTTCTGCAGGATCTATTTAAGTAAATGCCTCAGTGGAATTAACAGACTTGGTTCCACGGGAACTATCAAACTGTGTACATCATCACTCGTTCAAAGCGGTTCACGCAATTCAAAGAGCACTTTTATGGTCACAAAAATATTGTCCAATCGTTGAGGATAACTGGTAGGACGATTACTTGTGTGAAGTTTATGAAATCAGAGTAAGCAGGAAATTATGCTGGTGGTATTTTTGTTAGATTTTGTCACCACTTTTACTGCACACTTCTGTGACTGATATTCACATTACTTACTTATTCACATTACATATAAATAGCCTATACGCATACTACAGGATGTGGGTAACTCTGTCTGGTAGCTTATTCCGAGGTACTGAATCACAATCACTTCCGTATGAAATAAATAGAAAGTAAATAGAAGAAAATAGAAACAGGACAGGAGGATAACTGACCAAACAAAGGCACTGTATGTAAGCATACTTCGTGTGCAAACAGACCTGGATTTAGCGAGAAATCTGTCCATCCTGGACACATATTTAGCTCTGATGGATATGCGCTTTTTCGTTTTGATTTGTTCGCTGGGCTGGGCTATTCGGTTGCCAACTCTTTGGTACGAATCGATGTGACATCTTCAAACTTGGAAAGGACAACCAACTGTCATTACCAGACAGCCATCAGAATAGAGCACTTAGACATTGCATGCTAAACTGGCACAGTAACCAGGAAAAGGGTTGCGTTCAAACTCAATACCAAGAGCACAGCTAAACAGGGGGAAAAGAAAGTTTTTCATACATAAAATTTGAAAGCAAAGGACATCCACCTTATTTTACGCAAAGAGGCATGATGTAATGTACACCTTTGTTTTGGGCATACTGTGTCTAATATTGTTGGTAATGCTCTGAACTAGTGGCAATACGAGCGCACTTTTCGGCTGCTTGTATATACAGCGAGCTTGACAATTCTGCTTGCATTTATACAGATTTAAAGAGTATCTAGCACATCTGAGGCGACTGACTCCCTGAAGGTTCGCTTGCACGCAATCTGGTGTAATTATTTGCAATGTGTATTGCGTTGTGGTTCAGATTTCCGTGCATTTGACTGGTTTTTTGAATACCTTTGTTTCAGTGGCTCCGTTCTCTTATTTTGATTGGCCCATTAGCTTTGCTTATGCACCGAGTTTCCACCTGTCCCCCTATTAATGGATTGATCAATTGAACACCTACTTTTAGGAGTCTTCTGTCTTTGAGTTGACACAGTCATAAAACACTTTTCTGCCTTACGCAACTTCCGTTTATTATGCTCCTTGATTTTCTGATTTATTGGTTCATGTTCCGTTTGAATGTACATTGCAGTTTTTTGGTTTAATCCGTTGAGCTTTGCGCTTTATTTGTACTTTCATTTAGTGTATTCTCCGGTTCCTTGTGTAATTCTCAGCTGAAAGGTTCCGCGATTCTTGTTTAAGCAGCTAATAAATGGAGTCGGTCCCTACATGCTTGTTGACGGCTTTTTAAGCCGAGTACCACACCTGAATCAGTTCATGCTCCCTTCCTGTGCTTTCTTGTGCTATTACCTGGATTCAGTTACGTTTGGATTTGTGTCATCCCTGGACTTGGTATATCAAGTGAGGGTTCACCTTACCTTTAAATGGGAAGCTTGTGTGCATGCAATCTGCCTGTTCATTCAACGCAGAGTTTGCCACATTTGATGCACCATATTTTGTATACCACGCTGATCAGTATTACGTACAGTTTTCAGTTCGATTTGGGTAGTGCTTTCCGAAGTGTGCTGTTGTGTTTGAAAGCCACCACTTTATTGTGATGTTGTAATAATTTTGGAATCATTTCAGCAATGTGATTGATGTAGAGCAGTGTAATTTGTTTGCCTTTACGTGCGATGCCGAGTTGCATTTTTGCATGGTTCTCCAAAGAGAATTGCTGGGGTGATTATTTCTTTGGGAAGATTTGTAAAAATGCTGTTATTCTTTGACATTTGATTTCATAGTGTTGTGATGTGTTTCACACCGCGTGAAAAATACTCAGATGCGGCTTTGTTTGTAGGGGCCTGGATGGTTACCGTGTTAGTTCAGGATTCGATCGTTTTGGGTCACTTTTCTGTAGACCTCGGTTTTCAGTTATCCATTGAAAAATCTACTGGTTAGCCGGTATTTCGTCAATTTCTTCCAGTTTAAACTTCATATTGTCCAGAACCTTATCCATTAGCTGATTTGTTTTCTGTACTTCACTGTTCTTGATGATGAAGATTGTATTATTTACACAGCGGACTCATATTTTTTGAAGTACAACTCGTCCCAGCTAGTACATGGCAGTCTCCGCAAGGAATCCTTTAACTGAGAGTTCCATTATTGCTCCTTGCACTGGTTCGTAGTATTCCCCATTGAAGTCGAAGTATGTGGTTCGGAAAAGACTGTGCAGTTCTGTTATAACTGCTTGCGAACTCCTGAGCTGTCTGGCTGATTCGGCGAGACAAGCAATACAACCGGCTGGGAAGCTGGTGAAGGATGAGGTTCACCGAAAACAAAACACAGTGTGAACCAATAGTACACAACTGGTAATGCTGAGTACGAACATGATTTACTTGAACAAGCCTCCACATTGCGTGAACATATGGCCACACAAAAATACACTAATGTGTCGTAAAAGTATGATTGGCCACTACAAGCTCGCGTGTGCCTCTGTTCTTAGGGATCCATTTGAACCTTCATCGCTATCTAGCAGTTCAGCCACACTTTTCTTGGCGGAACTGAGTTTCACAGATGCAAACAGTGAGTCAACATTGAATGAGATCATAATTTTCTCTTCTCCAATCCGTAGGTCCTTCAATCTGCTCAAGAATTAATTCGAATCGCCGACTGAATGGTGAGAACCATTAATAAGATATTCCATAATTGTTTTCAAATGGCTGGTGCTCTGTAGAATGATACTAAGGGCCGTAGTGGCGTTGTTTCTTTGTGAATATTTGGATGTCCGTAGAAGCTAGCTAAATTCTATCAGCAAGCTTTCATTCTCCAGTTTTCTTCTATGATCATTCTTCACAGATTTAGGAGTTTTGGATTTTTTCTGTGATACCTTTTATAAACCTTTTAGGTTGACTGCTCTTCGGATGGTGATATGCGGTAATGTCGCCGAGCGGAGCCTTTACTTTGTTAACGTAGTCTGGTTTGTACACGACGGCTCTCAGGCATCACTTCCCCGCTGATAAAATGATTGTTGCACGCTCCTGTGTTAAGGCCGTGATCTCAAGGCAAGAAATTGGTAAATTGGCCTAAACGCACGATCTATGTGTCTTATCTGACAGGTAACGTGTAATCCAATTCAACGACGGGCGGTCAGTTATAATTGCGGCGAAACCGAATTCTACGAAATTCACCTGCGTTTGTTCAGTAGTCGCAACTGGGCAGCAAACAATATATTGAATTAGACGTGGGCAGGCAGTATAAATAGGTAGACCGCGCACTGATGATGTCTCCTCGTATGGTGACGAAACGTTTGCAAGCCAATTGCCAAGCTCGGCGAACAGATCAACAGCCACCTGATCAACAACCAATAAACTCACCCGAGCTACCAACATTTCAACACACTACCAACAACTTCGGGCGTTCCAAGCTCAAAACAGCCCGTCGATGGGAGACTTTCGCCTGCCGACAAGCCTCCACACGACAACAGCTCTACTTCCTCCATGAATGCCTGCGGAAACGCATCCTCCCACGTAGCGTAACCTACCGACCGCCAATTAACCATCCACAAGCTTGGACAATAGCTAGACAGAATGGTCGACGAATGGTCAGACTCATGATTACAGACGCTCACAACCGCATTAGAAAATACGAGAGAATAGCCAATGAACATAGAGAGGCCTGCTTGAGGACAATAGGACCAGATCTCATGGAGCAACTCAGCATGGCGATAGAACGAAGAGTCACATCCACTGCTAAAAACAAGAAGGCTCATCTAGATGGCAAATTCTCAAGGCTGATTAGGAACCAGGAGTGTGAGGGTAGTCACAACAAAGCCTGGATAAGGAATCTATCCAAAAGGCAACTGACGGAAGCTGAAGAAAACGTTCTCATCAAAGGGCTTAATTTCAATTTCAAAGACGCGACAAACCTAGAGTATTTAGCCAGCCTAGAAGCAGCGATGAAATCTATCGGACTCGACGAGAACGCTCAGCAGCAACTTCGTCAAACGGTCGTCCCAGCCATCACACGCAATAAGCCACTCAACGTGCTTTCCGGCAAAGAAAAAGAAGCGATGAACAAGTTGAAGAAGGACGAAAACATCGTGATTCTACCGGCAGACAAGGGACGCCTAACGGTGATCATGGACAAACCGGACTACATCAATAAAGCAAAGGCACTACTTAACGATACAACTACGTACCGCCGCTTAGAACGCGACCAAAGCAAGCAACTGGCAAACAAAATCAATAAGAACTTAAAGCAACTCCAAGATCTTCACAAGATTACAAAAGAGGAATATTGGAGAATGAGAGCTCGTGATTCGGCAACTCCCCGCTTCTACGGACTCCCAAAGGTACACAAAGAATCAATACCCCTCCGACCGATTGTATCACTCCCTGGAACAGCGACCTACAATCTTTCGAAAGAACTGTGGAAAAGGTTGAAACATCTCATCAGTGGGTCTCAACACTCAATCAACAATGCGGGACAATTTTTGGAGAAACTAAAAAACGTAAACATCGATCAGGACGAAATAATGGTCTCATTTGATGTGAGCTCATTATTCACGTCTGTGGACCTCCGTTCTGCCAAGACAACTGTGGCCGAACTATTGGACAACGGTGGCATGCCAACTGGATCACTGGAGAAAGAAGACCTCTGCACATTACTCGACTTATGCCTGATCACACATTTCGAGTTCAACGGAGAATATTATGAACAACTGCGAGGGACACCAATGGGATCGCCGATTTCAGGATTTATTGCAGAACTCACAATGCAAAAATTGGAACAAATCGTGTTGCCCGATATAAATCCCAAAATATGGATCCGTTACGTGGACGACACCTTTGTGATCATCAAAAGGAGCGAACTGCAACGAGTAAGTCAACTGCTAAACAACGTTTTCGACGACATCAAATTCACAACCGAGGAAGAAAACAACGGAAAACTGGCATTTCTGGACGTCCTCATCACTAGATTGCCGAACGGACAGCTACAAACTGAGGTCTACAGAAAGGCAACGCATACGGACCAAATACTCAGCTACCACAGCAACCATCCAAATTGTCACAAACGAAGCTGCATTCGGACACTTTTCAAGCGGATCCAGACACACTGCAGCACAACAGAATCCAAGATCAAAGAAGAAAAACGCCTATACAAAATGTTCCGGAAAAATGGATACCCGAGAAATTTCATCTGGAGATCACTCAGGAAGCCAAATACGATCAATGCAACAGCACAAAATGGAAGCAAACGAGTCACACTCCCATACATCAAGAACACCGCTGAAATGACGGCAAGGCTCTTACGACGGCATAATACAACGGTCGCTTACAAGCCTGCGAACACTTTGCGGAGGACACTATCAAGACCCAAAGGAAAATTAGATTCAATGACAAAGAACAATGTCATATACAGGATCCAATGCAAGGACTGCGACAAACGGTATATAGGACAAACGGGAAGGAAGCTCTCCACCAGAATACACGAACACAAGCTCGCCACTGAAAGACACGATCAATTTTCCCTCATCTCCGTACACAAAGATCAGGAGGGACACGAGTTCGACTGGAGCGGTGTTCGCATACTGGCTCAAGCAAGAACGAAGAAAGAACGTGAATTTATGGAAGCGTGGTACTCCACTGAAGAAGCTATCAACAGACATATCGAAATTGACCCAATTTACCTACCACTAAGAGCAAGAGAACGCCAGAACCACAGGGCTTTGAGCTGCAAAAGTGACCCGACAAGGAACTCATAAAAGAAGCAGGAAAGCCCCACTCAAACGGACACATCAATTTAATTGGAGGAGTCACCCAATCAATGAACCAAAGCACCAAATCGACCGGCGGACGCAGGGACACTAACCGTTACAATGGAGAAAATGGGGTGGTGCAACCAGCCAATCAAGCTCGAGAAGGTCAGACCGCAACGCAATGCCAATCAAGGCCAGAGAACAAACTACTAAAAATAGAAGGCGTTGGGATAGCCAACCAACAAAGGAACGCAGACCACAACGCAACAAAGGTTAGAAACGGACCAATAGATTCACAAAAATCGTTACACCCCAAGTAGCCAATCACGTTAGTAGATAACAGATAGTCTTCAAATGCTATATAAACGCACGCAGGCGAGAAAGAAGTACCCACCCAACTGCGCACTGGTGATGTCTCCTCGTATGGTGATGAAACGTTTGCAAGCCAATTGTCAAGCTCGGCGAACAGATCAAAAGCCACCTGATCAACAACCAAGAAAGTAACAGTAATAATGAGCAAAATTAAAGGAAGGCTTACGCCTAGATTGAAGCTTGGGTAGTTAGCAACACAGGGCAAAGCGTCACAGAAAGGGCAGCGTGCTATCGGACAAATTAGGCGGGAAGAATGTTGTGCAGTTCAAAGTGGGACAAAACGTCCAACAGTAAAACCCAGAAATGAATGTGAATAAATCGAGTCATGAAAACAGTTAATATAGAAAAACAGTTAATATAGAATTGACTTTGTGTAAAATATAATAGTTCAGTCTTGAAGCTTGAGCTGTAACCGGAAGGGTAATGAATTAGTCTGAGGAATAGGGAAACATAAGTAATTACGTCACATAATTACCAGCAGTTATCTATCAAAAATCGACAAACGGATTGGAGCACCGGGTTTTCAGACACAGGGCTACTGTCCCCCTCTGTTATAGAGTCCACTGAGCCGAATTGCCAGTCTTAGTGATCTTTTTAACGCGGAATATTACATGAATCCTGCGCCAGACGATTTCATGAGGTGCAGCTATGTGGAGTCGTTTCAGTTCTTCCAAACATGCCGACATCCTTTACTCAATTGTCTTTCACTGGACGACGGATAAAAGCGTTTATACCAGGCGTTTTACCAACTCCACTCATTTTACCTGCTTCAAAGACCGAAGTCCTCCTCTTCAGAGTCACACTGAAAGTCTTCTTGAAGGTACTATTTCCTCCAGCGTTTTCTTCAGCCTGCACGTAATTCTCTACTCAGGAATCTACCTCCAAGTGTAAGCACAGAGATTTTATCGTGATCATTTCACTTTTGGGATGCATACATATCTACAGTATAGGTCTGACGTGGTGGTCAAGTGAGAGTTCCTTTCCTTCAAAGCCCTTAAACATATTGGTGTTGAGGTCTTGTTTATTTCGGGCAACCTCAAGACTATTTCGATTTATTCTGATAAAGCAGTTGTGATAAAATTTCTTATCCCAGAATCATTAGTGTGAACGAACTGGTGACACTTTGGCTGTTTAGCAATACAGGTTACCGTCAATCGAAGGTACCCGGGCGGCTTCATCGGATCTTCGTATTAAATGTGTTTCAGTAGTTTGACATGATTAGAGAAATTTACTTGGGCTGGTTGCTTACATTAAAGGGCTCTGGTTGGCGATTCAGTGCCATGGAGTTGAAAGAAAGAAACATTACGAAAATAAGGGAAATGGATACTTAAGTTTGGTACATTTCAACTGCATCAAGAATGTAACAGTACTGTGGTTAGTCGCAGTCTGTGGATCACGTTTTCCGATAAAGGGTTAATCGCGCTTGAACGATTAGCCAATCTTTTATTGTAATAGCTGTTTCGTAGCCACCCGATGTAATTACTAAGGGGTACTCACAACACTTTTCTTTCATCAACTGGAATAGTGACGGAAAGCCGTGAATATCAGACAGGTCAATAAATTCATGTCATCTTTGTCGATTCTCCTTGGTCTCGCTTAGTTTCCCGTACTTATTGGACAAACCATTCGTTTTATCGTGGGGAATACGGAAACATTCGAACACTGTTAGATCTGTGGTATAATTTTTAGAAGCCGTGCAACCGAATCACACCAGGTTTACTTAAATATAGCTAGTCTTTTTAGTTGATCGTGATGACTTACAGCAGTTTATCTTCCTAAAGGATATTTGTTGCCCAGGCAGCCGTCGAATTTGACGACATGGCGAACCTTTCTTGTCGTTCTAGTTGGAAGTCAACTCAGCTTCGCTTTATGAAAGACGAAACAATTTGACTCTGGCCAGGAGTTCATAGGGAGCGAACTCGAGTCATTCGTCTTCAACGATTGCAGGATGGTAATGAGCAGATTATGGGCAACATCGGGCAGTGGCTAACTGATGTGCCAAACGGACGGCGACATACGTGAGCTTCTAATGCAGCGCAGGCCAAAGTGACGAGGGTTAGGAACAAAGCTTTTTCGCCTACCTGGGCCTAACTTGTAATGGTAGATTTCAAACTTGGTATGACTGGTTCACTGTCGTAAAAGTGGAATGAACAACAGGCTAACAAATGCCATGAAAATCCAGACTGTCCATCATGATAAGCTTGAAACAATCACTTCTCATTGGCAAAACTGTTGAATAAATATGAAACCATTTCACTTGAGACAACCTGACCTGATTGCCATCCTTAGTGCAGATAATTCTGACCCACATCAGCCCAACATATTGTCTGGTTAAAAAACCACACCAGACAAACATCCTTCTGCTTCACGTGGTTGAACCAGACACAGCTGAGTGCACCCGCGTGATGTCTGGACTTTAGACGGATGAGACTTTCGTCGCGGAAACTAAAAACTGACGCCGTTATCGGATCTTTGAGACAAAAGGGTTTTTGTGGTGCCAAGTCTCTTGTTGAACCTTTACCTAGTCGGCATGGGAGCTCCATACGTAGCGCTGTTTGACTATACTAGTAGGGAGGTTCTTCTCTCTCTGAATTAGGTGGAGGTTGACCATGGTGGTCAGAACCTAATGGTTGAAGCTGGATGATTTGGGAAGTAGATACCGTGAAGCCGAACGTCGATTTTCCATTGCATACCTGAACATGGGCAAAACAATAGTCTTTCATGATTTCAATTACAACGTGGCTCTCCTTTCTATAACTGATTGACCGAAAGTTTCTGAAAAACCTCCGAATTAAGTGACTTATAAGAATAAGCCAACCATAAGGGGTCTTCCTCAAGGAATGGTCTGTCGTTATGATCGTCTTTTCAACAGCTAACTATGCCTCTTCCGTAGCACTGTTCCTTTGCATTTTCCGACCAACACAGACCCACCTACATTGCCCAGATTTCCATAACAAATTACCTTTACTTCGCACTACCCTTTTTCAGGCTTCTAAGTTAGCATTTTAAGTACATGTGTCTGGATAAAGGAAACTAGAACGCATAAAGCACTAGTTGTTATGGAAGTACACGAGATGTGAATTTCCGTAGCAAACATTCACACTTTTCGACTTATTGACATATCAGAGACTGGTTGGCCTCCCTGTTTATTACTCAAAAAGTGAATTATAACCTGGAGGGAACTGTGAAAAACAGATACACAAACGTAATAACAGGTTCAAGAGATGAACCACAACCTCACCCTTAAATGGTTGGAGGTCATACGGGTTTT
>SJOL01005146.1:303840-321735 GCA_004794785.1 Opisthorchis felineus | reverse complement strand
ATTGTTTCATTGTTATACTGAGGCAGCCGCTGCAATTTTGTCTTCAGAGTGCCCATTGACAGCACAATTATCAGGCGCCTGACTATGACATAAAAACATTGACTGCCAAACGACCAGCTTGATAAATCCATGTCGTGCAATTACTTTACTCCGACAGAGTCATCTTTTCAAATCAGCATTTATTGTGTTTAACCTTTCATGCGTTTCAAACATCCAGCCAAAATAACGGCAATATATTTGCATCGTGACGTAGAATCTTGATAAAATAACGACCTATAACCAAGGAGTATTTGAAATAAACGTAGTCCTTACTGACAAGAAGAAAGTCTTATCGAAGAACAAAACCAAGCAGTGATAGAATTTTCCTTCAGAGCTTAGAAATAGCAGGCAACGTTGTGTTAGAGCAATCGATTCATTGTCAGGCTGACTGTCGCCAAAGGCGGCCTAGTGTAGATGTTCGCTGGAGTAGGGATTTTCAACAAAAATTCAATATCGGTATTGCATTTTCGGTTTCAGGTGAGATTCTAAAGGTTGTTCAGATAAAACAGTATAGGAATACCCAGCTGGGGATCGACATCAATGTTGTTTCTCTGCTCTCTCTAGTTTACTCATGAGTTTACACATGAGTACGCTGGCACGAACTCTTTACTATTAACAAATTCATCAGTACTGAAAGCCCTGTTAAATTATCTGTGACAGGTTTCACAAAACTTGTAAATAAGTTTCCTTTCTCCTGAATTATAAGGTCATTAAAACCCACCTTAATAAATATCATCTGAACTCTCCAATTTCTTTTCAGATGAGCATGCCATCAAGAAGGCAGAAGTCCGATCTAAACGGAAGCAACAAATACTGAATGTATACAATTGAATATGCGAAAAACAAGGTTCTGTTCCATTTGATTTATGGAACTTAATTCACTCGTGTAGGTCCTAACAAGTTGGAGCCAACTGGAAAATAATGTAACTCTGAACTCCTCCGGTAACTTGATCGGATCAGAAATACTAAAGGATATCAAATGCGTTACTATTTACATCTAGAAACTTGAATAAACAACGCCGCAACTAGCTGCCACCAAGGAAGATGCGTTAGTTCAGTTAGGTACTGAAATATTTAACATATGTCTCTAATAAGTAGCTTAATTCTGTTCGTTTGTCCGAGGTTATTGAACCAATCCGTTTCTGATCTGATCTCAACTTCAGTGGGAATCTCCGGAGTACATTCACGTTCCAAGTGGCCACAGTTACAAAAGACCATGGTCTCCTACCTTAAATAAAAAATTTACCATCAAATAAATGAACCAGATTGTCACCTGAAGTGAAAGGAAGATAGTGATATGAAATTGGGAAAACATACCGTTGTTAGAATTCCTGTTCAGCACCTCAACTTCAGATTCGGATGCGTATATATATATATATATATATATATATAATGTTAAATTGAATCCATTGACATGTAACTAGTCGGTAACAGTAACCGAACAAAAACAGATCGGTTTTGACTAGTCTGATAGACACAGAACATCACGTGGTTACTGTCATTAACTCTAGGATCACTCTGGAATAGTCAAGACTGGCAAAATCACGGATGCCAAACATAGCTGGAGCTATCACCGTCCCCGTGCATAAGCCGAAGCTGTGTGTTCAGAAAAGATCCTTCGTGATGTCAATTTAACCCTGGCTTTGGGACACAGTGAACTCCCAGACGGAACCGGTTCATTCAAGGGGTCATAGTGGTCTGTGGTCAAAACATTACCCAAACATCTCGATCTATATATCTCTGCTTCACTCCTTTGACCCCCGTCATAAGCGTTTTTGACTGTTCTCTTACCGACTAGTTATATGTAGGTGAATTCATTTTAAACAAATATATATCCGAGTCCGATTATGAGGTATTAAGTGAGATTACTCGAACATCTGTCCTAAACCACTCTGAGGCAGTTTATCACAAAACTGTCAGAATATATAAGAACAGCTTGTCAACTGTGAAAATACTGTGTTGATCTATTACCATTTCGGACTCATCTTTAAAGAGGTTTATATTATTTACGAGGAAAATCACTTTGAAACTTTGGGATTGGCCTCCTCTTCTACACTCAAATCTCTGATAACATGTCACTCCCTTCCATTCATTATTGTCCGCTTTGTGGAAAGATATGGGTATTCTTATAATATTGACTGTGAGTCGAACACAAACTGAAAGGTGCCTTTGTGTTAGACCAATTTTTGTGCTGTCACGCCCCTCGCATAGGCCCAGTTGAGGAGAGGAAAATCTGCCTTCACCTGACACCATTCATAAAGTAGATTAAAAACTTTGGACAGTCCAATTCCAGCTTTGCCACTTCATGGCTCATCAGATAGATCTGGTCCTCGAATCCCAGTTGAAGAGCACGATAAACGACAGATTTAACTGAATTTTGTTTGACTCTTTACTAAAGGCCAACTCAATTTGCCAATGAGCAATTATCGCCACAAAATAAAAATTTATTTCTGCGCTGCCGGTGATAAACGCACAGTAAACATGCGAGGCGTGCAGATTAGACGAGTCGGTTCATCATCGGATCATCTGAGCCCTTTTTGTAAAATCCGGTATTTTTATTAGATACCTAGATAAGTCTTGCGTGTCGATCCAAGCAGCACATTTTTCGCAGCCAGTCGCTTAGTCTTATCGATTGTATTATTTGTTCTTGGTTGAGTACTCACATTGTACGTATCTCTGATCCGGATGCACTAACAGCGACTTCCTTCTCCAGTTTATGACAACCTTGATGTGTTCAAATCAGCAATTTTTCAGTCATGTGCGTAACCTCAGTTCGCCACAGAACCGACAAATGGCGGCTTTTCGCAATGTCTTAGGTGTGTACTTGTTTATTGTCTAACGGTAGGAAATTTGCTTTGAGAAACACAATAAGTGGGCTTCCAAAATAGCTTGTAAGTTGTGCCCTAATTGAAAGTATTTGCCTGGAACCATACTCTCTTGAGAGAAAGAAGAATAATGCTGAAAAATTGCAAAGTGCTCTCTGCACAGTTTCAATGAAGCTTATTTGAAAAGCATACCTGTGATTTAACTGAACGCAACTGTATCTTATTACTGAACCAGGTGGGTCACCTAAGATGCACTTGTTCACCAGTTCTAGGGCATGTGTATGGCACAAACCAAATGTACTCGAGGACGAAGATTGCGCGTTTTCTCAAGGCGTTCAGTTGCTTACGAAAATCACTTTTTAGATGGAGTGGTGGGTTACCATCCCTGTGTTGGTGGTGTGTACGATGAGGGTTGCGACGTTGGCGTTTGTACTGATGGCGGTGTTGTTAATTCTGTTGAAGTTGCATTTGGTGTTCACTTTACGAGCACTGGTGGTGACGATGACATCGGTGATGGTGACGATGAGGGGAGGAGGTATTCATGAAGCTATGTCCGAATTTGGTCAGCCTTTATTTACAGAGTCCACACTCTAAAATGCGTACATCTCATCCAGATACATGGTTCTTTCGGAGTGAATTTAGTGGTTGATAACACGCAAACATCACCGCCATGGGGGTCAGTTGTGTGATCAAAACATTCTCAAATATAAATTCAACCCCACCGTTTACTATTTGTTGAAATTAGTGGGTCAGTGTAATTCCCATCAATTCCATTATGTTTTGGAAAGTGACCTTCCCAAAATGGAAAAAACTCCTACAGTGATCACTGAGTCACTTTACATAAACACCAAATGGAGACACTCAAAAGTTTGGCCTATTGAAAGTCTGATTGATTTTTTGCAACAAACCCATAAATCTTCAAAGTACTCGACGGCGCGGTCCAGTGCGATAAATCGACGAGGGTAGCCTTCAAATTCTTAGGTTCTTGAAAATATAAAGCAGATGGGCTGTTTTGGAAGCTTTACTCTTCCACCCATCCATCACTTGTTCAGATTCATCAGGCGAATAGTCAATGGCTAGTTTTGAATATGTTCTATCAGCAAATTAAATACAACCCTCCTGATCTTCAGAGAACCTTCTCAGAGGGGAATCACCCCTTCAAAGGGACTACCGTTTTGGTCTCTTGGGGTTTCGATCAAATAGCAGAACCTCCAAGAGTCTACGCACAAGCTTGGAGCCAGTTAGTTTTAGCACAATCTTGTCAAAGTTCTTTGTAGAAGAAAGAGAAAATTCATTGGTAGACTTAACATGTCACAGAATCAGAAGTCCGTGTGCTAATTTCGTTTGGTATTGTAGAGATCCAGGGCGGTTAGTGAGCAGCGCAAACCACACAAGTGTTTTATCCACTTTTGTCGGTTAACCGAATTGTAGCGTGCTCATCGGTATGTGTTGTCGGTTAAATACTGGCAAGCTGCTGGCTTCAATAGACAAGTCTTATTGCTTCCGCTAGCATACATGTTGAACTGGTATTTTGTTACTCTTGGCACCGATGAATGGTCGTCTGCAAGCTCAAACTCGGTGGCTGACTTGAATGAATCGGCTGCAGGTGGTCACAAGCATGTGGGCAACGCAGCAATTAAATTGAATTATTACAGTGGGTGACAGTGAAGCAGACCAGAAAGAATAATCTTTTCTGCCGCCTAACTCCATGTCCGCCTGGAATAAACCTGATGACGGATTCTGACTGTCAGTATCAGGTAGTACGATCTATGGAAAGTGCGAATCAGTTGTACATTATTAAATAAAGAGACCGGTGCATGGCAAAAAGCATTCATAATGAGATATATTCATACGAGTAAGCTTATACGTTGGCTTCAAAACCCACGGGAATCTTGGACTTTGATGGCTGTCGGCTGTATTTAGAAGTTTTGAGGTCCGACTAAGATATGAATCCTTAAATGAGCGCCTTCCTGTAAGTGACGATAGAACAGAATTGACGGTTTCAAGCTGGAGCGTGATATTTGTCCTCATACTTTGATCTATTACTGTCTTAAGAAGCTGGTGATTCATTTGAACAAATCGAAGAAACTTCACTAAGAAGCACTGGTGAATGAGGCCGATTAGACCAAGTGTATGGAAAGGCAAATATCGAAATAACCCCGAGAGATACAGTCCTATAGGAATAAAAATGTAGTTACTGCCATACAAACACAGTTGAAAAAACGAAACTATCTTACATGCATACGATGCAAAGTTCCTGAGAAAGACGTTGGACCTAAACATGTAGTGTGACCATATTCTGAATTTTTTTTTCAATTTCTAGGATGATGTCATCTCTCAGAAGTAACCTTTTGAAATAGTTATGAACCAGTTCTAAAAAGACAGCTTCAACAGGTTCAGACAGCTGAAAAACACTCGGAAAAAGTGGACTGGGCAGTCAAATTTCCTGAAGCGAACACTGTCTTTCGTTAGTCCCTGATATTGGAACCTTTCAGTTCCAGTTTCATCGCGTAAATAGACCATTTTCCAAATCGCACCTCCTGAGCGCAACTTTTCAATCCAGATACACCCTAGTCATCATTTTCTCCCGATGTGCCCAAGCTGACGGCATTCAGAGCATGAAGATCAGAGCAGTCACATGCCTCTCTAGTACTTAAGTACTTCAGTCTTGGTGTTATTTACTCAGAAATGAAAGTGCATGAGAGGTACGTACGAATGGGTAGTTTGAAAAAGGGTTAGAGAACATCAGAAACCACTTGGGTTTGCTAGGTTCCGGTGTATTGTATGCGTAGAAATGCCGTGAATGCCAGCCGGGATATGCTTTCATCTGGGGAGTCTATATAAACCAAAAACATTGCGAAAAGCAACCATTGATGACCAGTTCAGTATTCATTCCATCTTTATGTTTTAAGCTTGAAACAATAGATCCAAGTGGTCATGGTATGAGCGCACTCTGGAAACTGACGTGGAATCCTACTCACCGAATGGAAAACGTTTGGTGTGCCATAAAATTTTACATCCATCAATACAGTTCTACAAAACTTCGTAAATTTTGTCCTGCCCCCATCATCCATTCAAGCTCAAAATCTCCAATCTTTAAAGTTCTCAATTCTATGAACCCATTCTAAGAGGATCAGATAAACCCAGACCTACCATAGTTTTTGCTCTGTTAAATTGCCCAAAGTATCCCTATGAACTGAAACAATCATGAACTTGTTTGTGGTCAGTAACCCTGAAGATATTTTCTAATGTGTTGCTGTGCTACGAGACCCGTGTTCCTCGACCAATAAACCACCGGTTTATACTATGTCACTGTCGAAATGCGACGCATACTGGCCGAACGGTCGTCGTACAATCGTGGCGGATTTAGCCCAATCATAGTTGTTACCATCAAGAAGACTACAAGTTTGAAGTGGTCTTCCAGGTAGTATCCTGAATTGTTGAATAACATAGTGGACTAAACGCTGGATCATTACTGAAGAGGCCAAACACACCTTCCTTAAAAATCCCACAGTTTTTCCCCGGAAGTGGAGTTTTAGTTCAGTCCAGTTTGATACTCCTCTCAAGAGGTACGGGAAAGACTCGCATGTTCCACGGGCTGCAGTTTTGAACAGCCTGAGTCATGAAGTGGACCCAGAGCAACCCAAATCCTCCAAATTGTTCAAACCATTTTAGCCTCTTTACATTGTGTGATCAGGGTCTGAAATCCTGAACTTTGACGGTCTTGTTACTATCAAGATAATGGTGATCGTCACCTCATATAGAATTCAACAACATCTAGGCTAATTTTGTCCTTCTCGATACTGCTTCTTTGATGTCACGTATAGTGCCATTGTTCTCTCAGCAGGTTCTTGGCTCTGTCGGGATTGGAACCCCACACATCTTACCTGCGACGCAGGCGACGACTACTCCAACCAATCACATGACTCAGGAGCGAAAATGTTTGCCTGTTCAGACCGGAAGACAATTTTGATGTTTTGTTTTGAAAAATGATATTTAAGCAGGCGGTCATTCTTCTGTTCGCTGAGCTGGACGGTTTGTTTGCAGACGTTCCGTCGACAACCGTGGTAACATCACCAGGTAGGTTGTATGTTGTAGGTACATCAAAGTGCGTCAGTATCTAGGTATTGAGTTATGCTGCCTTGACGATGGCCTCTGAATATGATTAGTCATTTGGATGGTCGTCCCGTTTGCTGGACGGTTATCTCTCCTACTGATCAGCATCCGGATGAGTTTTGAGTCTGCCCTGGTCAACTCATTCCACATAACGTGTGACTTGTTGATATCACGGTTACCATTCTTGTCACCTGATCCGTCCGCTCTCTTTGAGTGGTTCGATTAATGTGTTGATCTTTGTTTGTAGTTGTAGGTCGATTGGTTGATTTCTGTATATCGGCCTACCAAAGGTATACAGGGAATGATCCACTCTGACCAATCTACCTACACGGATAGAAGAACAGATTGCAGTAGTCAGAAGGCGTGATCTACTCGTCCTGATTCCAATACTCGAAGGTCAGTAAGGACGCATCTTCAATATAGAAGACGTGGATGTTTTGGCACGCGGAAAAACACGGCCCGCAAGGGAATTCCTGGAAGTGTGGTATTCCATCACAGGCTTAATCGACCGACATATAGTCTACGTACCATTGCATGCAAATGATCATCAAATTAACTGGACAACACAAATAGAACGTCGATAAGAATGGTAACCATGATAGGGACCGGTCTAAGATCACGTGGCATAACTCAGAGAGGTCACGCTCAAAGGTCATCCGGACGCTGATCAGTTAGAGAATTAGCCAACCAAACGGGACCGACCATCCACATGACCAATCATATTCAGAGGCCATCCCCACGCGTCAAGCACAGCACATCTCAGTGCCTACACACCGACGCACTTTGAAGTACCGCCAACTCATTGCGCCATGGTCATGTTAACTCGGTTGGTGATGAAGCGTATGCGACTAAATTTTTCAGTTCAGCGAACAGGACAACAACCATCCATGCAAGCTGGGTTATCAACATCCTCCTCAGTAACACCTAGGCATGCACACGCATGCGTTACTTAGAAGGAGGCTATCCAGCTTTTCGGTTGAAGGTTAGGTAAATTCAGTACGAGTTACACAATACTAATACTGGTCGATAAATCCAGTTTAACAAATCATTCCTGTATAGTAGCCCAATCTCTTTGATGTTCAATGGCCAAGGGTTGCGTAGGAGGTTTTACCTCCGAAGAGCGTCCGTTTCTTAGGAGAATCTGAAAGGACCAAAACGCAAGCCATGTGAAGCTCAGATGTTGGCGTGGGCTATTTAAAATGATCGTATCAAGAAGCGAATATGACTGTTCAAATGAGAATGGTGCAGATATGGATTATAAGAGGATCCTTTTGTGTGTAATGATCAGTCTTAGGCAGGACTATCAGTAGGTCACATTTGGGAAGCTATCAAGAACGATGAGTAGAAACCCACTACCACCACCACACTGCTCTTTCATTTTTGTTTCATTACAAACAGGTGTTTTATTTGGGAGAGAACAGCTGCGAGCAGTTTTCTAAAGTTTTCGAAATCGGGATAGTACATATCCTGTGTCTCGTAAGTTGAGCTTTCTAATGCGGTTTGATTTTCACAGAAACAAATATGCTGTTATTTTTTCACCTACATCGAAGGTGGCTACGCAAGTACGATGCCGGTAATGGATTATTAGAAATTTTCCCAAACTATGCAGCAAGCGAATTCCAGGGAATATGCATTCACCAGTTAGAGGATATCACACAGTAATGTGACCCTCCCGGTTCGAAGTAAGAGGCTTTAGGTGTAGGGTTAATGTGCTGCATTCCTCTCATTGGTATTCCCTTTTCCATGTTACAACAAAGTTATGAGTGTTATTTGTATCAAAGAAATTCGGTGAAATATTTTCTGCAACGGAAGTAGTGTACTTTGTCAACTGGAGGCTTTTCAGTAGGAAGTGGAAAACTACTACCCCGTGAGTGAATTTTGCCGCATGTGAGTTACTTGAGATCAAACTCTGATGGGTGAACGGACGGTGGTCAAGATGAAACCCACTGAGACAATCGATACAGCGTGTAGATTCGTAATGTGACGTGAAGGCTAGAACATTTGATTTGCATGCGTGCAACTTACCGGTTCAGTAAACGTAGAAAGAAATTACTCCATCCTTCGCTTCAATACGTTTTTTTAAATTTAATTCATCAGTCAGTTCAGTTTATTCTTTCCAGTTTATTTTTCCATGGGAAGTAAAGTGTAGTGTGGTCCTTTTTCCTCTGTAAAATAACGGATGCCAAGATTGTTTATCGATGGGTATGTTTTCTATGAAAACTTAAGAGCCATCTTCAAAGCTCCAGGAAGAAGCTGATTCCATCTGGATATCATGAGTTTTTTTCGTAAGCCTAACTTGGGAAGCGTTGCTTCGCTTCAAATATGCTGGTACAATTTAGTCAAACTGAGTACTGGTAATTATACAAAAAGAAGGCTGATCGCTGCGCCACCTGCTTACTGCGACCGGTTTAGCAAGTAGATGATAAATCGGTTCAGTTATGGGCCTTCCACATAACAATCAATAATGATGCGTCCGTGATGTGCGATTCCCGTTCGTGGAACGCAGTATTCCAACCGCGTATCGTATGTGCCTTTGGGTTTGCCTCCCAACTTTCTCGTCAACTGGGCTGTACTGTGGGCAATTTTATGGAGATTTCTGATGACAGGATACCAAAACCGGTACTCATTTAGCTCCAACGTTCCTCGCTAGAAAATCTTGGCGCTGTATTCCACTTTGCATTGTCTGGCTGGCCCAAAGGTATCGGTCTGCTCCTTTGGTGTTGGCCGTTTTTGATGCCTTCTCCTCTACTACTCTCACTTCTCCTTCGAGTTCCTCCACAGTGGACATAACCATACCATGTTTTTTTCCATTAATCTATCGTACTTCTAGCCCCTGGTTAACCTAGAAGCTCGTGGTTGGTGCACTTAGTACAGTAAATGGGTCCGTCCAATAACCACGGATTTACTTGCTCGTTAAAAGGCGAATTCGGAACTTGTACTTGTATCTTTGTATCTTTATTCCCCTGACGTAATACTCATCGAGTCTGATAAGTGGATTGCAATCATTTCGGTGAACTATCATCGATGCGTGCACTGCGATCAAAAACAAGCTTCATGTTCCAGCCCCAAATTGTTTTATGAGCATTTCGCACCTGGAGAACACGTTTTGTATTACACCTTACGGATCGTGCTAACAAAAAGGAGGCCAAGCGTGAAACAGGTGTCGCATATTTTAATGACCCGTCTTTGGAATATGTTGATCATAAGTTGCTTTCATGCTGAAATATTCCAGAAATCACCGGAGGTCTTGCAAACAGCCGAGATTAGGTTCTGCAAGTGAAATTCAATTTATGTCAGAAAGTCGAGAAGTACTGAAGTGATGTTAACTGGCTCACTGAGTAGGGGGGTTGCCAGAAGAAGACCACTGTGTATACGGGTGAGATGGTTTCCTTCTTATAAACCGACTTGAGTGCGCTCTTAGCGATTTTATTATACTGAGCAATGGTCATTAGCAGATTTCGCCCCCTGATCTCCACTTAATTCATACAAGTCTTAAACGCTGGAATCTCATTCAACTGCTCTAAAGTTGCAGACTCCACCACCGCCACCGCCGCCACCACCAACACCAGAACAACAACAACCATCGCTACAACTATCACCATCAATATCACCATCACCATCATCATCATCATCATCGTGTCGTCCTCCACACCTTAAACCAGGTTCACCTCCATTTTCTGTACACAGGATGGAACGGGACATCGGAGTAGCACGGTGCCAGTCTTAAACGTCAACTACTATTCACCTAATCCGTTTGAGAAGGATGGCATTTTGATCAGTTTTGTCCCATCACACTATATTTCCAGCGAAGCACAGCCAAACCAAATCCTGTTAGTCGGTTCAGGTAAGCGGTCTGCAAATTTTTCGTCATGGTCCAAACTCCAAGTTTCACTCATCTGTCTCACAATGCATCAGGTAGACAACAACTATAATACCGGCGGTAATGAATTTAGAGCAACGGCAATCTTCATTAAACGTAATCATCTAAATCTAACCAATGGTTCCTTTGTATCAGTGTGATTCCACGATGTAGCCTGTATTGAAACGGATTGGCAAATCCGGTACTTGAGGACAGTCAAAAGTTATCTCTCACTTCTTCACGACCCTGGTAGAGCACCCGATTAGTACTAAATCTGTGAGGCTCGAAATCGGAAATTTGAATTACAAAAACTTACGTGGTTGCTTCTGGCCGATAATCGCATCCCGTTATACGGTATTTTTGTGGCTTCAAAAAGCTCTCCTTAGTTCCGCCTATTGTTTCAAACAACTGTCCAGCTTAGCTAAATAAACCAGCTTCTTCATGAATTAACCCATTGGAATCCTTCATAAACATTGCCTCTTTATTAGACTTTGGATAAGTTCGAGTTAGTCACACTGTTTTTCAATCGCTCGTGGCCGAACGGTTAAGTGTTCAAACTATTAGCCGAGAGGTCACGGATTTGAATCTCCCTGGAATTTGTGAAATGCGCAGTGTTAATGATTCCTAATAGGGATAAAACAGCTGTATAGTGCTTCTCGGTTTTTCAGCATAGATTGGTTTCACTGACAGGATGAGAGCTCAATTAAAGCAAAACTGATGGAATAGGCCTATTGTCCCAGTTAGACGAGGTAGCCCCACATTGCATGTGATGAAGTTTTGGATCCACTTGGTGTACGAACAAAAAACCAATCAGTTATGTTTGCGAACTCATTTCGCCTGTACACATTATGTTTCCATATTTATTGAATTGGTTGGTAGCCCAGTGTCTCAAATTTCCCGTCTATTTCATTCATTTTAATCGAGTGATCTGTGCGTGCGTGTTGCGTGTGTGTGTGTGTGTGTGTGTGTGTGTGTGTGTGTGTAGACTGGGGATACGCTGAAGCAAGAAAGGGAGAGATAGGGAGACGGTACCTCAGTCCGTGGTGCATTTTATGTCTGTCTGAAAATCACAATCTGACAGATATTGTCTCGGTTCTTGGTTGTGTCTCCCATAGGCCAGCTATTGGTGATGCTAGGTGCTAGCAGGTTGTCACAACTGCCATACCCTGAACGTTGTCTGGACTTTGGGTTAGGGAGACAATCTTTCATAGTTGCTTGTTTTTATGCAATGTTTAAGTCGAAACCCAATTGCGAACAGCACGTTAAACACACAGAACAGTGCGGTAATACCGTACTGCGTGAGCACAAGGTAAACGTTTTGAGAATTGCCGTCTATTATTACCGCTGAGCCAGCAAGGGGAAATAAAACCATTTTGGTGCCTCAAGCGCTTGGCTACAAAGAAATCAGTTGTTTGAAGTTTGTTTCCAACAACTTCTCTCAGTGAATGGCTGCAATGAACACTGACTGCATTCTCCAGATATTTAATAACTTTGTGAATCTTTAATTAAAATACTCGCACCCATCAATATAGGCCATCACTTTACGTTATCACGGTCATGAGCATAGAAAGTGCGATGTTTTCACTCAATAAGCAGCCTGTAAGTGGAAGAAGCATCCTAAGAGGACCACAATGTCTCTCTTCAAAAGTTAATATTGTATAGATGGCCAAAATGGACACAAAATAGTTGGCCATTGTATCCCAACACTCTCAAATGCAAGTGCTTTCTTCAGAAAGTAGAATAGAGCGAGCATTACGTAACACGTCGTTGTGAGCAAAAATTCTCGGACGTCAAGCTTAGAATTATTCTTTAACTTAGGTATGCATTGCTAGTGAAGTACGCTACTCTCAAAGAAACACCTGCGATAAATAGAGCAGTGTCTCCTGGTGAGAGGGTGGGATTATCAACCAATGTAAAGTACGTTCACTTCATTGGTCAGTGTGATTTCTGTCTTGTCCGCGTGTTCAAAACGGGTTTTCGTCCCATCTTCCTTTTCAATATTATCTGGTGTACGTCTTAACGAGTGAGGCTGTGCATGTATCCTAAACTTAACTATGCTCCAGACAGTCAAGAATTCCCTAATCAGTAGTGTAGTGTAGTGTATTAACACTGTCTATGATATAAGTCAATGAGTACAGTAAAGTCAATCCGTTAAACCGTAGTATTTCTTCTTGAAAGCAGATTAGCAATTCCTGGATCCAGAAAATATATCCTGTCCAATTCAGGGGGATTACACTGGGGTAAAATTTAGTGCCTCCGAAAATAACCTTCCCAACTAGAGAAGGAGTGCTCGCATCGTGGGGGCACTGTATTCTACATTGAGCTTGGCACTAGACTCACTATACACAAGAGTAACCACCTAGATTGCATGCAGTGCAGCAAACCACGATGTTGTTGACAAAGTGACTACCACTCGAACACATTGCCTCCCAACCCTGTATAAGAATAGATCATGTCTACCAGTGTGAACATCAGGGTTAATCAAAGATCACTGGTGCATCTACCTGTCTTTTCTTGGAATCCGGAGTGCATACTACGGGTCTCTGCGACGACGACAGTAGTATGGATCAAACAGCCAGCTCGGTCACAGTTCCTACATACTGAATAGTCTCCAGTTTCTAATCGACTGACAAAAGCCACTGAGATGACCAAACGTCACCATCTTTAGTCTGCTTCCAACGCAACTTAGGATCATCACTGAGGCTGATTACGTCGGGAAAGTCACTAATGAGTGAGCTCATCTGAGTAGGAACGGGAGACTAGCCTTATTTAGCACCAAACATGGACACAACGGCAGTTGACAGCATGTAGTTTACTCGCATAACCAGAGGAAAATCGTCTGAAAACGCTTGCGCAAGTCCGCAACAGAAAAATCAACCGAACACGTGACTAAAACCATGCAGGTGCGATTATCATTAGAAAAAATTTGTCGCTGACGTTAAGGATAATGCATCTGAGCATGATACAGATTCTGTTCCAGTTACCACGATACTCATCAGATTGATGAAAACATACCGATAATGACGTCGTATATTCGGAGCATATCAGGTAAGCAGACTCCCTGAATTGTAATCACGCGTTTGTCTTATTTTTGATAGCTCAGTTATTCTTTCATGAACACCTTCCACTAAATTTTGATCAAGAACTGTCAGAACTGAGTCACCAGTTCCATACAGGACACTGAAAGGCACAATATATTGTTCCATGAATCCTCTTGGACCGTAAATGTGGAACTACACTAGCAACCACGACTTTAGCCAGATCACGTTTGGCAAAAACACACTTTTGAATAATGGCTTCCCTATAAATGATATTCGCCTTTATAGCGCTGATGCCAGCTGACTGCAAAATTGCCGAAACATCAGTGTGTGTGTAGACCGAACGCTTGACTGTGCCAACGGGAAATGAAAGTGCCTTGCCTGCTTAAATACCAGGAAGGAATTGCCTACGCTAGAGGTCCATGTTCTCGTCACATACTTCCCGATACACCCCAGCTTTTGAGAGCGTCTGCAGGCCAAACCAGTTCATATGGCATGAAACAAGATCCTAAAGTTACTACCAAGTAGTTGTTCTTCTGTGATCCTTCTGTGGACAGTTTGTGCTTGTCATCAGGCTGTCCCAAACTAGTACTTTCAGTGAATGAAATAAATAATGTAACGTAGTTCATTGCGGAAATCACCCTATACGTGAAGCCATTCTGTACTGAAGGGTCCAGAAACACTGTAAACAGCCGTTTCATTCTTACTGGAAATCATCAGTGGTGCGCACCTGAGGAGAATAGCGGGGTTTTGAACCCTCGACTTTCCCGCTAGTAGTCCGAACAGTTAGCCGTTCGATCACGAACGGCTGATCAGCGGTGTAATTAATTTGCACCTAGGCAGGATATATCCCCAATAGTCCATCAATTACCGAATCAACATCAAGTGACCACAGGTTGACTGGCTTCTCGAGTGACGACTTCTGAGATGGAAGTCCCACTTGTCGTGCAAATTATTACTTCTTTTGAGCTGTACAATGTAGATGGGCTTCACTTACAGAATGAACTCTCCTTGAAAAATCCCCAGTCCTTCCCATACTACCAGTAGTGTGGAATGTTTTATCGCATGTCCATTTTCAACACAGCCTGACATCCGCAACAGTGCTTCGGGTTTTCATGCCCTGATGAATATTTTTCGGCAGAAAACTGTCTCTCCAGTTAGCATTACTCCACTTGGTTTGATGTTACACTACGCAGACGAGCGATCTAATTTCCCGCTCTCTTTGGCCTGGTACCAACAGGCGGTTGCGTTGATTTAAACAACGCCTGTTCGAAGGTTTTGTGGGGAAAAAGATCAAATAACGCCGCGTGAAATAAAATATGCAACGCTGATAAAATCCATCCAAAAAATGTTTGGAGGTGCGGTTTTCTAATATTCTGAATGGACTAGATCACAGGTTACGTGATGTACATTGAAGAATGCCGATCATCGGAAATCTCGTCTACTCAGCGGTTTAAATTGGCCGTAGTTTTCTGTGAAAGGGTATGCGTTTTGCCTATCGCTAATACAACCATTTGGTCAGTCTGCGCAAACACTGAACCTGATGCCAACCGAGGGGAAAGTGGGCATTGCTTTTGTAGATACTGTTATCGTGAAGTGAATTTCGGCCGAACGTCACATGGTTCTTGATCTGGTAGAGAGCGGAACTTCCGCTAGGTAGAACCAATGAGTCATGTCTCCCCGTGAGTTGTGTAGAACAACATGGGACTCCATTTTTTATAGTTCCCGAACAAGATGCAGTAGTATGTGTCAATGGCAGCATAGCGGACTTACAAAAGCTTGCCTGGAAGTCAGGAGGTCTTTCTCTTTGAGGAGTCCCAAGCAAGGACTCTGGTGAATTCTGCGAGTAGTACTTCATAGAAGTCTACATTATATCTGAAGCAATTGATATTACCTGAATCTTACCGTCTCTAGCATATTTTGTCTCGGAAAACAGTCACAATGGCGTGACACAATTTTCCGCCATTGCCAATAAACGCAACGATAGCAGAAAAAAATGCTTTTTGTCCACTTTCAGTTACTTTTCGCCTGCGGTCGTCAACAAACACGAGCGAATCAGGAAATCAGTGAAAGGAAATCGATTTTATAAAATACGTGTGAGAGCACGTTCAAGACAATAATAGTCGTCAGTCCACGGACGTCATAGTTACTCGTCTTAATTCCGGTTCCTGTCTGAGGTGGATCTAGGCCTTGTAACCTGCATTCCTCCTTGTTGAGTTACACCAGTCCGCGCTAATCGCAGCTTGTAGATATCATTGCCATGACTGTAAAGCCGGTAGTTTACAACCGTAGAGTTTTTTCCAAATGAGAAGCGACTGGGCAACACGAACTGAAGGATAATCTTACATTCACGTCCCAAAAGAACGGGTTTTTTCCAGTTCTTCCGAACAAATTAATGATTGAATCGGAGAACCAATGAAACCGAGAAGTCTATTTATGACTGTTGTTACTAAAATGTCCCCCATGATACTGTACGTCGGCAAATTTGTAGGTAAGTGTTCTTGATAACCCTACTAGTTTACTAATTTAAAATGGCTTGCCTCTAACAATTTAGTTGCCCAGAAGTTGTCAGACAGATTCAAAAGCAAAGTGCTCTGCGATTACGTATTTTCGAATGATTCTCCTGCTACCCGCTCCAAACTCCATATGCGTCAACAACAAAATGGTAAAGGAAAATATTCCCAGTGAATGAGGCAGAGCATCACCCTGTCTACTTCAGAGCTGTAAACGACACTGAAAGGAAAATTCGTTCTAAATAAAAGTTTTAAAGGTATGTTAGGTGAATTACAATTGGTGGAGATGAATCTTGTTCGGGACCCTTCAGATGGGTGGCATAAAGACAGTTCCGAAATAGTTCACAACCCTTGGTGTATTACTACACAAAAATTAATGAGATTTGAACTTCACCCTAGAAACACGTTCCAGAGAACAGTGTAAACACAGTTGTGATAAACAGTACCTTGAAATTTTGGGACAAAGTCAGCTGTTACGTGAGGCATTTATGCAGCTTAATGGAGTACATTTCAACATTTACTTGATACCTTTCAGAAACGTATTTCAAACTTTCATAGAGTAATTCAACGTGTTCAAAGAGTTTCAGTGCTTTGTGGGTATAAATAGTATGGGGCGACCGCTCATTAACCGTAGACAGTCCATCATCTATGTTCATCCGTTTTGGGCTTATTAAGTGGGCGCAGTCCACGAAATCTGGCGGGAATAATCTATGTGTCTGGCAGAATATCGGTGTGCCGTCGATTACGGGTGTATTCATCTGGATTCCGATCTCGGTCAGTCTAGCACGCATATATGCTCAAAAATCGGCTTACAATGAAAGCATTCATGCGTCTGAATCCACTAATGTGCTTATACACGCAAAGCGAGGGCACCAAAGGTACACACTAAATAAGTTTATTTGCAGGTTTTTGTTAGCGCAAAATAACGGAAAAATCGACTGGTGTTCCCGACAGTTCTTATTACCTGACTTGCCAGAAAACAGACCCTTGGCTGCAAATATGAGAATGAACTAGAATTTAAATTGCTCAGCAGATGCAGATAAATAAAGATTTCGTTTTTAGTTGCGTTGTGGCGCTCAAAAAGAGCCAGTGTACGAGGTAAAAGCTGTTTTGCTTCAAGAATTTAAAAATTAACCGAAGCTAAAACAAGGTATACCTAACTCCACATAAACCATAGTTTGATCACAGTGAGGGCTACGGCGCCCCAGTGTTTGTACGTGATAAAAAACGGGGCTAATTGCAATATGTTGAAAAGGATGGTGTGTGCTATACACCGGTCAAAATGTGCTATTACGGACAATTGACGGTCTGCGTTATGCCTGTACTGGATGGTAGACGAACGACATTACGCCTTTTCGGCCCGACAGACACCGTAACATATTTGGGCATTCCCTTTACATTCAAGGGGAAAGGGGTCTTCAACCACCGACAGCATCTGCTCAAACTGCTCGATGAGGTGACGCGTGCCCCGTTGAAGCGGCATCGAAGAATGGAGATCACGAGGA
>SJOL01005146.1:286794-300541 GCA_004794785.1 Opisthorchis felineus | reverse complement strand
AACCGATGATCATCTCTTATCGAGGGATCTGCTTTCCTCAATCCGCCAAGGCTGTTATTGGAGTGGGACTTCCTAAGGTCACAGTCAGTGACTTGTGTTTGCTTGCCATTGTGGGCTCTCTGCGTACTTACGACACTTTTATGCGTGGCAGATGGCTTTGAGTGTACACTCTTCCCATTGAATCTCACACCAGACCCAGTATGACGGACACTTTGTGCCTGATGTGCGAGTCTTGACTGTGCTAGCGCTTACGGCGCCTTGGAGAGCACTCACCTTTGTTTGTCCTTTCCTCGGTTGTTGGTCTTTCCACGCGTGTTTCCATACCAAACATTTTTACATACGTTGAGATTCATCTTGCCTGATTGGAACTGTTGGTGGCACGACTTCGAATGGGATGCTTCTCTCTTTCTATCTGATATTATCCTGTGACCCTTCCATGTCTATCTCATGCATTTACTTTTTATGTCTGTGACCATGCTTTTCAGAAATAAACGATAGTGGGGAAGATGTAAATCAGCTACCGGACCAAAACACTTTGATACATTCTATCCTTCTGACACATTGTACTGAAACAAATGTTTCAGTGACCTGGCAGGTATGGTGAGTGCTACTCATCTACTCCGTATGAGATTCCTCAGATAGGCCTGATCCCAATATTATCCCCACATGAACACCAAACGGTGGACCCACGAAAGTCTCACAGTACTAACATCCTAACTTACCTATGAGTATTTATCTCCGTGATAACGCCCACTAGCACTGTGGAACAAGGGACGTGGAAGGTTGTGTTACGAAAGGCGTAATAAGCAATAGCAGTTCAAGTGGGACTCGCAGATCTTTTCATCAGACATTCCCGATCAATCAGCTCATGATAGTGGTTTCCTTTAGGATGTGATACATTTCTCCATAGTTGAATTTGTGTGTCGTCATATCTGAAACCGTCCAACTTGAAGGTAGTAAACAACTAGCGACGGCGCATTTTCGTAATCGACAGTAATGACAATACGGCATCTGCCACTTGAACAATTGAGTCGCTGTAATTTCTTCAGTCAGAATTTCTTTTTCTAAAGGAAAAACGGTTTCGGCAGTCCATCCTTTTAATGGACAACAAAACGTTACTATTGGACGAGTACATGTTAAAAATCGACATTTTAGGAACAATCGTTATTTTCTCGTGAAAGATGTATCTGCACCATGTCGTCTCACTAATGGTCGATTGTTCAAAGTAACACTCTGGGGTTTACAGTTGTTCATTTTAAATTCGAATACACACTGTGAATTTCATGCAGCTTTTGTGGGTTCCCTTTGGTATTTGGTCAAATGGTGCAGCCATTTTGAGGTAAAATAGTCGTTCAGATGCGTGTATTTGGTTTTTGTGCTTTTTTGGCACTCAAAGTTTGGTGTCTTCAACAATCATCTATCGTAGAGGGTTTTTCAATGTGATTTGAATTTTGACCTTTTCACTCAGCTTGAGTTCAGAAACACTGACTGGCGAGTGTTCAGCATTCACGAAAAACTCGGCGATTGTCGAGTGTTCGTTGTTCATCGCTATCACAAGTATACCTTTCCGTCCTGAAATGCAAGTCTGAGAGCTACGCTTTGAAGACAGGCAAGTAACATCTGTTTCAGGTGATAATATGGACTGTTTAATACCAAGAGTAAGCCATCGAAGATTCTGTTATCGAGTGTCATTGGGTTGTGCAATGTTTAAAAAGTGCTTACCAGACTGTTTGACCGACCAGCCAGCATTCAACGGTACTTAGGAAGCAGTCGTTTAGTGAAGTTTGGAAAGACATATTATGCTTTTGCGGTAGAGAAAGGTTTTTCAAACCGAGAAGCTCTACGCAGTAAATAGCCTGTGCACTGTCGAGCAGCAATTTGCGACCAATTGGAATAGTGTTCAACTACTGAACATAACATCACTAGTAAGAACAAACCTTGAGATTCTTAAAACATCCGGATGACTCCCAATAGGGATGGACCAGTCGCACAGTGGTTCTCGGTTTTTCGGTATAGATTGGTTTAACTTGATGGCTGGAATCTAGGCAGGATTACGGAAGTTTTGAAGGGTAGTGATGAATTACGACAACTGGGGAAACACGGATAAGGAGTTCCGTCCGCTTGTCACTATGGCCACTACAGTTTCATTATTCATACTTGAATGAAGCCTACAGAGTCGATCAGGATTGAGCACTGACTCATAATTATCGAAGAAGTTCTGTAACTCCTGAGTACTTGACTTAAACTGCCTCTACAGAAGCGTACTCCCTACATCAATTTCAATGCTTGCCAACTTGGTCACTGGGTTTTCTGTAAGTTCGCCAATATATTTCGTTCTCGACAGGTTCATCCAATTCCCATGGTGGCGACGTAGGGGTTCAGTTCAACATCTCTCATTCGGAGTTGATCTCCTGACAGTTTAGCATAAATAAAAGCAAAATACGGCAGCCATTCAATGGTGGCCAACTTGGGGGAAAGTAGCCATTCAGCTTGTCCTGAGACCTGGTTGCGTTTCGAGATGATCACGTATTAAATCGTGGCTGGCGAGAAACGCTGTATTGGACCCTCCTGCAGTGGCTTCCTTTTCAAGGGATCTATTCTAGATAATGCACACCTGAAAGTTGATAAGTCATGTATCATAAGTCATCATTTCAATCTATTCAACACAATGTCCTTTGACTAAACTCCCCTGGGACTAGATAAAAAACCCTCTCTTGAACGTTGTAAATCACCACCCTATAGTTCACATTCCTGAAGCAATATTTAATTTTGAAATTTGGACAGTATTAAAGTTGGATATACGGTGGAACTCCGTTTGTTTTCGTACTTAGTTATCGTCTCCAAATAAGAATGAGTCCATATGGTTTTCTTGTGTTTATCTCCCACGCAGACAAAGTCATCCAGTCAATATCAGTGCTTAGCCTTAAGCTGATTTGTATAACCTTTCAGCTCATCGCACCCAAAAATCCAAAAACTCAAGACTGTCAGTACATATCCTGACACCGTGAACGCAGCGGATCTGATCGATCGTAGACCCTGAACTGGCCCCGGAATATGGTTCATCTGTCGCCATTGTGTAATACGAGTGGTGGACGGAAACGCGATCGACCGTGCTGTTTTTTTCAAAACTTCAAGTGAGTCTAACTGTAATCCGCATCGTTTTTTTATCCGATATTAGGAGGTCGGGAAAGCAGTTACATAAGTAGCAAACGTTTTTGAAGCTCATGGTGTTGTAGAAAAACGTTGAATAGCTTATGCTTGTTGTTAACATCCTTGTCTGGGTTAAAAATATGCGTTTTTTGTGCAACATTTTCCCCCGTAAACTCGCTTCAAAAGAGAACATTTCCAAATTAACCTCACCTTGGTTTAACCTTATGGGATTTGCTTTGAAATTTATGCCACTTTAAAAGTTGGCTTCGAACTCCTTAAAAAGCCTCCTTGGGAGTCTCGAAGTTGCGCGATTGCTTACGGACAAAGGCAAAGATTAGAAACATCTGAAATAGTCTCTCTTACAACTCAGTATTGATAGGTTTTCTGAGCACCCACATGGAAACGTTTCTTTTCGGCACTCAGCAGCCTAATAACTCCGAAAGTTCATCAGATTTGCAGCTACTTTTCCAGAGTGGAGCCAGTCCAACAAGTTATAAACGGATACAAAACTTGATCTTGCTTTATAAGAGGCAGCAAGTTCCCAGGAGAGCACACACTTACACAAACTATTCTCCAATGGATGCTATCGTCTTCTACCCCTGTGGAAATACTGTTAAATACCCTTGGTATCGAAGACCTTGTCTCCCAGAATTGAGCGAAACAACAATCTTGACGGTGTGGGTGTTTTCCTCTAGTGGTCTTTTTTCAGTGGAAAATGGTCTTTTCCATGCAAAGTTCGAATTCATTTCGGTAAACCATTGTGTAAACGGCTACCGAAGTCTTTTTTGGGCACAGATGACGCGTCTTGACGATGTAAGACGTACACACAATTCAATACAAAAAGTAAGCGATTATTTCGTCCGACGAGTCTGTTAAATTCATCTCTTGCCAGTTTATAACCGCATTCTTATTAGAAAACTTCTATTTCCTCGTTGTTCATCCCATCAACCTTCCAGATGCACTCATGCACTCAGAAGGTTTGCGCTATACTTCCGTTCCCATTTTGATAGACCCAAGGTTAAGGTGTGTAAGTTACTCATCATTTTTTCTGCATTGTAATCTATATGCGGTTGTGATGAAAGCATCGTCTTTATGCGTGTGTAATTGTATGGACGTTAAATCCAGTATCTTTTTTGCTTGCCCAAACAAGCACCGGAAACATGCAGTGCCGTGCACGCTACGTTAGTCGTGCACCTATACTGCACCGTTTACTTCACATCTAACAACACGACCGACGCGGTGAAAAAACTGCTTTACCTTTCGCATTGCGAATCCTGCTCTAGGCTTACCGATGTTTGAAGCCTGGAGTTCTTGTACCAAACCAAGCTCCGAGGCTAAAGAACGAGTTTTCCAGGGTGTAGGTTAAAAACTACCTTGCGTCTTGTTCTTTTTTTAAGCTCTCAAATTAGTAGCATATAAAAAGCAACAAACCAAAAGAAGCGGACGCACACAAAAAATATTCACCGGTGCGCAACCACACCAGATGCAGTGGTAAAGACTTTGATCCGTCTCTTACAAGACAGAATGTTCAGGCAAGCGTGACGAACATAAGGTGATAGGGCGTTGGTCGACGGCTAAACGGTTCGTAATACAAGTAGTTCTGGAATATCTGTTGGGCCATGGAACTGTAAGCTACCAGAGTGAACTGGTCCCACTTACGCCAACCAGGGGCGTAGCTGCATTTACTGTGCCTGACATTTAACGTCTGAAACTTTGAAAAAAATGAATTTCACTAAAGACAGTGTTTAGGTCAACACTATTATTTGCGCACATGATTTTCCCCTCCTTAACCAAATCAGTAGATAGGGCCGGTTTGATTAGTTGTCTGATGGTTTATCATCTGAGACAACTTGTATTTCGCCGTTAAACGATGATTCGCCGCCACTTTGGTCACGCTGAATGTGCTTGTAATGACATCAGTTATGCGGTGGGTAAATATGTCATAAAAGCATCATGGACCATTTGTACACAGCCTTCAGGTCTGATTGTAGTACGGAATAACCCTCGGGGTCATATAGATCCCCGTAGATTGATACCATTAACGAAGAGTTGAAAAGGGGATTTCAGGATTGTTGCAAGGTTGTTGATGAAGGCAAGAAACAGCAAGTTTCAACACATGTTTTCGTGAAACTTGACCTGGTAATGACAGATATTCTAAAACCAATCCGTTCATCCGGACAACATTCACCCTTCTAAATATGTTTTTTTTTGTGGGGGGCTCACCGCGGAACTAGGTGTCTGATAAAGATGTCCAATAGTTTCTTTAGCCAATAATTTTGTTGTCCCTCGTCGCGGAGTTTCAATAAGTTGAGAGAGATGACGTTGACCTGTGTTCCTGTGTCAAGTTCCTGGATCAGCTGTCCTTCGTCTACAAGAGATTTGTGGAACAGGATCACTTTTGCTGTTATCCTTGCTGCAATAGAGATAGCCGTTTCTCTCCTTTAGGCGCACTCAAAAAAGATGGGCTCCATGACTCTCCACAGGACAGGAAGGCCAGCAAACGGTCCATAGTGAGCCAGACCAGATCGTTTGCCTCCATTGTGGATTGGGATAATAGTCCTCCTCTCCACTGCTCTGAAAAGTTTTCTGGGTCAAATAGCCGCTGGAGGAATTTATACTTTAGGTTTTCCACATCCCTCACTAGCTGTGAGAAAATTTTATGTTTCATTTCGTCGTTCTGCAAGGCTTGGTAAGGATGTAATTTTAATGTTTTACGTTCGAACTTCGTGGACATGAATGTTATAACGGCAAGGTCATGCTGGGCCAGAAGAGCATCGATATCTTGGGACATCGTTCTCGGGGCTCCCGAGATAAGCCCGTAGTGTCCAAGCAAGAGGTTTGCGGCTTCCTTGAAGATGCGTGTAATGGTGTTGAATGTAGGGAATTCCATGCTTGACCTTTTGGGAGTGGTTAAGATGCTTCAACAACAGGCTGAAATTCACTAAAAATAGAAGGGCAAGTGAGGACTCCCCTTGCCTGTACGCACTATCGTAGCGCATTGATTGAGCAGGGTAACGTATTCAATCCAGACAGCATCACATGAGTTTCCTTTGTGGTACCTACGCAGAGAGTCCCACTTGTCTATCAAGATTACTGGTTCACCTCCTTATCTAACTTGTGTTAGTAGGGCTACGGGTTGTTTTCTTAGCAGAAGCAAAGGCAGTGAGTGACTTCTTGCGCCTGGTGACCGAGTTCCGCGTGTGTTAGCATGCTGTCTCCGAAAAGTCTCATGTATTTGTTTGAAGAGACCGTAAAGGACAGGTAGGTTTTTGTGGTGTACTTGTCTTATCGGTCAAAACAAGGAATACAGAACGCAGTGCCGGCAGCTTCGAGAGCAGGAGTCTCTGTGGTAGAGCAGGGCATTTCAGTCACATCTTGTCTCGCTGCAGTAACTGGTGAGAGACATGCAGTTTGGTGAGGCCGCACTTCTGAAGAAGCGGCTTGCTATTGCCTGCACCAGGATTAGGACGTGTGGGTCGCAATTTTTTAGTCATCAAAGTGGATTCTAGGATGTATGGTCTGTTGCTGCAGTGGTTGCAAGATATAGTCAACCTGGCAATTTCGGTCTTTAATAATGCTTTGATTCTGAAGGGCTTTTGGTGGAAGTTCCACTCTCTACCGGCTTGTTTGCTGTTTGTCAATGTACTTGGGTGCTCTCGTTCTGAGACGTCGTGAATCAGAACTGAGGGCTTATTCCGTTGAACTATGACCCTAACAGGATTTTCAGTTCTTCGTCTAATTCGGATCCTATGGGACGTCGGGGTAGATCTTAAAGTTGGTAATCTCTCGAAGACTATTTTCTACAAGAAGGATGACCCCTTCCCTTATGGCAGACCCAAAGGAAATAACTGGAAGCCATGGTTCCTTGGCTTGTAGCTAGTTCAGTCTTCGAGTGAGCCTGGTTAACTTTATCTGCATGGGCCTTATCTCCCTGCGTTGATAAAAGATGTTCCACTGTTCTTTTATACCCTGCTGCCCGCAAGTGCTAGAGCAGATAATCGTAGAAACATTTGGTGGCTTCAATATGTTGCCTTTAGATGACAGTGGATTCTGATGAGAGTTCCATTAAGGCTATGTATAATCTACGAAGAACAGCCATCCATCCATTCAGGTCGAGTTTTGGGTTTCGGAGACGTGGAATCGGAAACTTCATGGTGGAGTTGATGAGGTGATTAACCTAAATGCGTAAGGCTGGAGGTGAGATGCGTGGCCTGAACGCCGATGAGGTGGATGTAATAGCTCGTGAGTAAATTTGATACTACTTCAAGCAAGATAGAGAATGGGCTCTTCAAGTAGTTAGCAGCAAACGCCAGGCTTTTGACGAGAGACATGTTTGTACAGTCTCGCGGAAACTAAGTTTGTTCAATTTCACCATGCGTTCACAAACACCGATCGTCTGGAATTTGTCACATGCAGCATAGAACCGTTCCTCGCAAATGGTGTATTTCATACCTTTTTTATACTGTATTGCCATATTGCGGCACTCAGAATTGCGAACAGAGATCACCGGTTTGCTGTTCGTTGCCTTCATGTGGTCCTTGCCAACCTTCTCCGGATTGGCTCTTGCACCGGACCCTTGAACATTCATGAAGTGCTCTGATTGAATATTACATCCTTCCTCTGAAAGCCTGGCACCGGAAGTTGTAGGCAGCCTCAGGAAACTAGTTTCCGCACAACTGTTCGTCAACCGAATGGTTGGCATAGTCTCGTTGTCAAAAACATTCCAACTCATCCTTCCCTGATTTTGGGGTTAATCGGATGGCTGGATGAGCGGTGTGAAGAGTTACGATACTGTCATTGACGTCAACATCGCGCGACAAGACAACGAAAGCAGTACAAAAAGCGTTGTTGAACATTACATGCTAAAATGTCAAGCTCTACCCTGGCCATGTACACAAAGGTCCGCAAGGGTCCAGATGGCGAGCAAACTGCTACACCACAGCTGTCTATCGAATATATACCAATATTAAGAGTACGTCGGAGCAATAGTTTCCTTAGCGTTGCTATGGCGGCCGAAAATGGTTGCGCTGTTTTACTACGATGGTTACGCAGGTAAGTAACTATCTCAATCGAAGGTACATTAGTGGATAATAAACACACGTTTATAGAGAACATGGATTTGTCCGGAATGTTGAACTGTTGAGCATGAACTTCGGTTTGGTTTGTATCGGTTCCGGAAGTGCGGTTGTTCATTGCACATTTGAGTGGTAGGGGAACTCGCATATATCTAGGACGCGGATTTGTGGACGGGCGTAAAGTCATGGGAAGTTCGTGTCTGCTTGCCCAAGGTCTTCAAACCGTGGTTAGGAAAATACATTTCAATAGTTCAGCTTCATGTTTGGCCTTAGTCAGCAAATGAAGCTTTGAGATGCCATTTAGAACATTCATGACTTTGCGTAGGTATTCATATTTGTTCACCAAGTGGACCACCAGTCAAACACCCTTGTAATTAATATTGATGACAAGTCATAACCAGGGCTGACTTAAAGAATCTCAGGCATCAGCTAACATTCTGATTCTGGGGTATTTCTCATTGGGATGAGGGTTTCACTTAGTCTAATTGAAAATCCTTACTTCGTTTGCCACAGAATTCGATGCCTGGTCAAGGAAATTTTAGATGCTCTGACGTAAATTCTAAAATGGATAAATTATGAACAAAACTTTGGGAACTGTTGGGAAAACATTTTCAGGCAGTTCAGTTCTCAACAGTGTCCTAATCTATACTTAACTTTTTGTTGTCCGGTGTTTTTTTCAAAGTCACACATGACAAGTAATCAGGAAAATAGTCTCGCAGGAGATCGGACAAAGCGTTTACTGCACTTCGACAGTGTGCAATGCCAGTCGAAAAAGGTCATCTTTTTTATTCAGTGATATCTTTCTTGCTCCTAGCCTGCCATTTGAATCTCTACAGTACGCCATCTCATTAGCATGCATCTTTAGTGCGTTCCGAGGTTACTGACCGTTCACAATGCATCCCTGCAAAAAGTGACCCATACATTCGATCTCTTGAGCTTGATGCGAAAAATGTACATTCTGGGTGAACCCCGTTAGATACTGGAGCCGTCCATAGTAATTAAACATACTGAAACCATTACTCCTCACCGAGACGACTCAGTTTATAAAGCAACGCATGTTTATGGTATTCTTTTTCAGCCTGTCAGATGAACACTTGTTCTGAGTTTATCATATTGCTAGGCGTGGTTGACGGTGTAATGGATGTAACGACAATGACGGTGGGCATTGAAACGATTGACCACGGCGTAGATAAATGGGAACTAGTAAAGATTGCAACTTTGTGTGTGCCATTCATCGCATCGTATGACTCCGGCAAAACAAGGCTCAGACAAAACCAAGGTAAAGATAATGGGGCAACCGCTGTTCACACCTGAATAATTTTTAGTAAACACTATTAGATCACATCCTAAAATGTTTTATTTGGAAAAACGATACAAAGCTCTACGGTACAAGTATGCAATAAGAGGTTATGAAATAGTCGGTTCGATGGTTTTTGTTGAGGTTTAATGCTGTTACCAGTAGCAAATGAAATACATCTAGAGCTTTCCATGGGTGCGAACTTGAACCAGTGATTACTGGCCTTAGACGTTTTACCATACATTTGAAACCTAACCTATTCCGTCAAGCTCGAATGTTTGTACAACATCCTACATCCAAGTGTCAGCGCACGAAGCGGTTTCAAGCGCAACAGCCGTAAATATATTATCCAGAGTGGGTACATTATACAGTTCGTTTCGCACAACATCACTAGTTTGACGACAAGGAATCCCCAAACCAACCTGGCCGTCCATATAGACTTTTTTGCCGCAGTGCTGTCCACGTGTGCGACGTTTAGGGTGGGGGTGGAAATTCAGTTTACTCGTTGCTACGCCACATCTCATTCCTTAAGAAGTTTCAGTCACTTTTGTGTATTGAACATTTTCGTATTTCCCAAACCAGTATTCAGTGAGTTGGGTCTGTCTGAAAACAACGGTATCGCGCCCATGCTCCGTGTCAGAGAGAACCGAGTGCACGCGCGCACTACAAGAGGTGGAACGGAACAAAGTCAATTCACATAATGACTTGCTTGTGCATTGCTGACACCATGTGAGAACGATTACTTTGTAGCTGCAAGCTGGTAACTCGGGTTCAGTGGATTATGTTCCAGACCAGTGCCGCCTTCTGAAATAATTTTGACTGTCACTCAAGTGAAGTCTGAATATACAGACGCTACCCTGGAATAGACACAGCAAGCGACGTTTCTTGATTTGAAACCTGTCTGCATAATCTGAGGACACATTGATCATCTTACTTTGGAGACCTGTATATACAAGGTTTGTGACCGTCAGTTTGTTCACGTACGCAAACGTACGAGCAGCGCTGGACTCGAAAAATGCTTTTGAGGAAGCGTTAAAGGTTGGACTTACTATGGATGATAACAATTAAGTAGTCTTATTTTGACCTGGAAAGGTCTTCGCGTTAATTGGAGTCATTTTGCAATACAAAAAGCTGCAGGTTGAAAAGTACTGGAAATCTAAAGGCAAACGGTCGGTTATTTGGAACACTGCTACAACGGTCAATGGTTCAGTGGGGTTAACCCAGTGTCCGGTGTTGGGCAACTGATTGGGGATCATGCTGTTTTTCTTTAGTTTATCCACACACATGTGACAACTTCTGATACTTATCTGGCCATACAATTACCAGTTTGCGGATTAAAAAGGTACACTGTTCGAAGTTTGAACCGATAAATTGCACTTTTGGTACACGATGTGAAGGGATAGGCCGTATAGAGTGAGACTGCTGTCAGCGGTGCTGAACGACCGCCCCGCTTATTTAGTCGACCTTTGACAAGAACTGAGGCCAGACTAATCCCCAAAAGCAGGTATGTGTATACATTTTGAAGTCGTGCATTTTTCGAATTGTTGAGTCGATTGCCCGATTTCCTTGATGAAATTGGTGGGATAATAATTCGGTCAGATTACCATCGTTCAAAGTTTCAGTTCTCTTTATCGCTAGCAGGTGATCACTTTTTCTACCATCACCCGATAAACAAAAAAATGACATTTCGCCGATGTCCGATTTTAAAAAAGGACTTGAAATATGTGTACCTCACAACCTGATGATATCAATAGACGGTCTTTAGCAAGAGCCAGCATTGTAAAGTTCAAGTGAACCCGCGGCTCAAAATGCTGCCAATTCCGCCAATTTCTTCACCCATCAGCGCAAGGTGAGTGAGTACAACAAACTTCGTTCCCTCTGCAGGAATATAGCTCGTCACCAAGGTCAGCCAGGAGTAATATTGCTTCCAGGTCAAAGAAGATGCGCTTTCCTCTTCTTGTTTGTGGCTAACAAAAACTGATGGGAGTCAAAACTGCCACCCTGAAATGGAATTGAAGTATTCTGCAAAATCTACGCAACTAGAAATGATATGAATAGAGAGAAGGTAGCGTGTATCGCAGAACAGCCCTCCAAACATCTTCTTCAAGCTCTTTGATATTTATCTCCATATTTTTTATGACAATCTGGTTATCGAGTTTACCACATGAACACATAAAATGGGGGATATTTTCCTCAGAATGAAAAGTATCTAGCTTGATGAACAGAATTTTCGGAAAGCAATCGTGCCAGAGCAGTTTTCAAAATATGTTAACTGCATTTACTCAGTGCATCGTTACGAGAACATCGGACGTAAAAATGTCTCTCCAACGTCTTGTTCTATTTTTTATACCAATTAAAAAAATCTCAACTGAGGATTACTGCAGTTTCTAAAAACAATCTCAGCTTTATGTTTTTAGCAAAAAAGACAAGCATAAAAAGTGGTCAATAATTTGCGACCAACAGTACAACTCATCATCAGAACTTTAACGGTTTCATCGCAAACCCCCAAAAATAAAACAATCATTACTAAGATACATACTGTTAACTTCAATACAGAAAGAATTGCGATTAAAGTCGATAACTTTTCTGACTATTTTGCGCACCCTCTTGCGTTCCTATCCACCGACATGCAACTCATCAGACTAGTGCTTTTTAAGCGAACTGTGGATACGGACATAAAGCAAAAGCAGACTTAAAAGACGCAATAATTTCATTGCATAATACTGCATATGTAAGGCACCTTGCATGCTCTCATTCGCCACAGCTTTTGCGTTCAATCATGTGGAACCGCTGATCAGCCTTATTAGGAAAAAATGACAAAAAACCCAGCCACTAGATTCATCAGATGGTGCACTGTAATGGCTTTTGTAGGCAATGATGGAACGTCCAGATTTTCTTCTCGCATTTTGTTGTTGTGAGTAGGCAAGGGCTTGAGAAAAATAAATGCGGAGAAGCCGTAAAGGTTCGAAAATTCCTCTATCTAAGTCTTTTTAAATTGACAGCTGTATTTTTGGTATTCATTTTCAACTCTTTTGACGCCGAAATTTTCAGTGATGTAGTGCTCGATCGCTGCTTTCGAAACTGTTGATCGAGATTCTGTACTACTGTCGCCGAAGATTGGATGCTCCATATTAGATTGTTGTGGCCACACTAGTGTGCAGTGAATGTTAAAACCTACCTTACAGACGTTGCCACAGTTCTAGTTCGCTGTCCAGTTATGTGGCAAGGTTGCAATCGCCTGGTATTGCCAAAGGGTTGCGCAGTATTGCCCGTATCTGTAGTATTGGTTACGGTGATTCAACAACCCCTGGGGACGCAAGAGTCAGTAACTCCACCATGAACATAGGATCAAGGGTTGTCATAAGCTTAGACGAACTAGACAGGGTTCCAGCGTAGGACAACGGTGACAGCTGGCGATGATTAGTTAGCCTAGTACCGACCAAAAGACAGCAGACTGTCGCAAATGGACCGCTCCTGGGCGTCCACCTGGTTCCGCTTACAGCTAAAAAACTGTTCTGCCAAGTATGTCTAAAGAGATCAAATTTGTGATGCCTACACTTCACCACGAATTTATTGCTCAAGATTTCACAAGCCAGTGTTGTCGCTTGGAATTCAGAAAAATTCCTAGGTCACATACAGGTCATATTTTCAAGAAATGCCAGCAACTTGAAGCGAGTTGTCACTCGAAGACGAAAAGATGCATGCATCTTAAAGTCGAAATCCAGAAGAAAACTGATTTATTTGTTCTGGTGCTAATCTAACAGTTTGTTATGAATTCGTTTTGACAAAATAATTCACAGAGATGCAACACCCTAAATGTCTCCAATTTGGGACTTATCAGGAGTGCTTATCTCTTGGAATTCAGAGAGTTTCGAACCTACGATCTTCCAGTCGAAGGTTAAACACTTAGCCTTTTGTCTACGAGCGGTTAAACAGCAGTGTGATTAGCTCTCACTTAGGCAGGATATAGTGTCGCTTAGCCTTCGATTGCAGAAACCACATGACAAAACTCTCTGCCTTTCGTAAGATGCGCACTCCTAACGAGTTCCAATAAGGATGAAGAAGGTGTACGGTGGTTCTCGACTTTTCAGCACAGATGGGCCTCATTGACAGAACGAAATTTCAATTGAAAATTACCAGATCTCCTCTCACGGCCTCAGTTTATTGTGTATTGGCCTACTGTTGGAGCGCGCTTTTGTTAAGAAATTAGCAGGCAGGTCAGATT
>SJOL01005146.1:239332-256940 GCA_004794785.1 Opisthorchis felineus | reverse complement strand
CTTTTTAATCAAATAGTCTTTTTCCCCTGAGTCTTTCGGCATTTTTATCACTTCTGTTTGCCTTTTATCGTAATTTTAGTAAGGTTGGTTTTGGGGATTTTCATGGGCTAAATTCTCGAAGATTCATTGGTTTCTTTGTTTTCTGTGAACCGCCTTAGATCAGTGGTCAGCTTCCCTATAAAAGAAACATGATTTTCGTCTTCTTGAATAATGTGCGTCGAACTTTCCATTTTATCATACTCAGTTACGTGGTTGATGGTTACCCATTGAACTCCGATACTGGAGAACAGTCTACCAATGAAGAAGGTGGTTTTCGGTGAAATGGATAAGTAGTACAGATTTAGAGCAAAAATTGAACGTAAACCTGGCTGTCTGACTTCTGTATCACTGTTACACATTGCAACAATGTTCGATAATGCTTCTTTTTCATGCTACTGACAAACCCAATCTAGCCATTTACAAAAGATTGTGATGTAGGAAGGGCTAGACACATCGATTTTTCGTGTAACAATCAACTCATTTATCTGGGCAAATGATAAGGTGCATTGCTAATGTGGCGTTCCCTCCTTGGGGATAGATTCGCCTGAAAGTCTGAAACCACAGGGTGTCTTTTGGAATCTTAAAAAGGTATTGTGCAGTTGTGACAACCAACGAACTGGGCAAATGTTGTGAGACTGTACACCTACAAAAACATTCCCTTTTGAACCGACGTGTTTCTAAATCATTATTCATCTTGGTTTACGGAAATCTAGGTTTCATACTCCACTTCAACTCAATGCGTTTTATATCCTTTTTACAAAGTCGTAATACGGTATGTCGCCTTTGGGAAGACAGCATGAGAGATGTCAAAAAGGATAACTACCAGCAGAAAAATGGGCTTGAAGAAAAACAATCGCATCAACTTTTGCAACTGCTTAGAAGATACCCAGTTGTCTGGGGCTATTTTCAACATCTTCCGTGTAGACTGATGGTAGATGAGGAGAGTTGTTAATTTTTAATTTAGATTTTGTCCTGTCAGTGAAGCCAGTCTACGCTGAAAAGCCGAGAAGCACTGTACAGCTGTTTCATCCTTGGTAGGAGTCAGCAGCCATGCGCATCCCACGAAACAGATATTCGAACCCGCGATCCTCCGGTCACTGATTGGCACTTAAATATTTGGCCACGAGTAGCTGATCAGTGGTGTGGTTAGATCGCACCTGGACAGGGTAAAACGCCACTCATCCCCCAATCACACAAACCACATTACGTGATCATGCAATGACTGGCTTCTCGGATGACGACTTCTCAGATGGAAGTTTCACCCATTTTGTGAAATTATTCTTCCCCTCTGCTACTTACAAATCGACGACAGTATGAGGAAATTTCTTATGCTTTTCTGAAAATATATGAAATTTCACTTAGCATGATGTTTTTGGTAGAATCCGAACCTTTCCTTCATTCGCCCTCACTGTCTGGCTAATCCATTAGTGTTCTCCCAGTTTGAGCATGGTTGACAGCAATCAAATGGGAACTATGGTAGCATGCTTCGCATCCTCACTTTGATGGTCTACCTGCACTTTTCGTCCAATGATTGGAGTATCTTGATCAGTGACATGTTTTGCAAAAGCGAACTGCATACCGAATGGCAGTCATTTTACCAAACAGACCGCACGTGATGTAAATGTTGGTGCACAAAAATTTCTGGATTTAAGCTTGCTGGTTTGGAATCTTTTCGAGTGAAGGTAGAGTAAGCTGTGCGTCGATTTGTCCCGTTATCAACGCCACCATAACTACCTTCTTTAATCCGCTCATTCAGTAGGTTTCTGCTGCTCAGCATGAGTAGTTCTGTCAACCTATCACTTTACTCGTATCTATATATCCGAATGAAAAGAAATCATCCGCAAAAAATAGTTATCTAGATGAACCCAGATAACCGGATGCCCATCCGCACGTTCACGTATGCGAAAGGAGCGAACCAACGCTTCACTTTCGTCCGAATATAACCTCCAAGATCGGTTAAAGCAGATCAGGGTAACAGCCACAGGCAAAACAAGACGTTACCTGGGCCTGCTCCCACGTTCTTCCACCAGTTGTTTGCAAGCACAACTTCACATCCAGATCGATGTCATTTCCCCCCTGTTACATCAAGACTAGGTTCATCTAGGTTTGCACTATTTTGCACGGATGGTTTCTTTTCATTCAGATATATAAGTAAGAGTAAAGTGATAGGTTAACAGAACTAATCACACTGGGCAGTAGAAGCCTACTGAGCGAGCGAAAAAAGGTGGTTCTGATGGCGTTGACAACGAGACAAATTGACGCACAGCTTACTATACCTTCGCTTGAAAAGAGTCTAAACAAGCAAGCTTAAATCCAGAAATTTTGTGAAAGAATTTCTAGAGGTTTCAAGTTGGCGGACAATCCCAAAGTCAGGAAAATTCAAAGATAATATCTTGAAAACAATTGCATCAACTACTTGCAAAAGTCATCACTCGCTTTGTCTTGGCAAATCAGAGTCCGAATGCTTGCTCCCATCACTCTCGTTTGAACAGTCGTTCTCCTGTCCTGGCGCAAACATTCTGCTGAGTCCCCACCAAAGGTAGAAAACACTGAACTCCAGTTTCGCTCTTATTAGAGCTCATCAGCAGTGAATATCTCTGGTTGTGCCGGGGTTTGAACCCTCCATATCTGACATGCAACGCGAGTCTTACCACTACTCCACCAGCGCACGCTGGATGCATCTGAATCGTCAACTCTGAACAAACCAACGTATTCACAAGTGAACGGTATGATTGGCCAAGGATATACACGGCTGATGAACCCTAATAAGTATGAAACTCGAAGCCGGGCTTCCCCCGTTTTTAATGTGGACTGATCAGAATAACTGTCCTAGAACGAGCGGAAGACTGTTCAAACGAGAGTGGCATAAATGTACATTCTAATGTATTTTTCTCAGAACGGTGTAAGACTTCTGTGGATAGATATCCTAGTGACGATCCTACCCCGGGTAGGAATGACAAGAGACCAATCTTAAGGGTTTGGGGTACATCAAAGTTTAGACAACGGGGCAACTAGATATGGGACCAAAAATGGCGCATTTCGCCGACTGTGAAGGCATCATAGTTGAAGTGTCACGTCAATCCACTGCGTCTGTTGAGTGTTTCCTAGCCTTGAATAATGGCACACAAACATATGCATACGTTACTAAACACCTGTAAAATAATAATAACAAGAAGACGTTGGTCGAAGACGTGATTTGTTTGATTAAAGGATAGATTGTTCAGAAAAGTTGTTTGACATCATTACTAGTTACCTGTTCACAAACTCTTTGCTGGTGCCATTCCACGTAACCCGAAAACAGCAGTGATTGAAACTACTTCGTTTCATCAATTGCGCTATTGTGAGGATATCAGCATTCAAAATAGCAGTAAATGTTGTGCGTATGTTGTGTAAATTGGCCCCAACAACCAAGTTTGCTAGAATGAATCTTTGTGCTTTTACATTATGTGATGATTTATAAAACGGGTCTGCAACTGTAGCGCGGCATCCTGTAGGATCTGTAAGCAGTAGTCCACTCAACCCTCAGTTGAGTATCAGTGACAATGACGTATGTTGAATCCGAAGTACGCTGTAGAACGACGGGGCATGTGTCTTCGTTTTCCAGTAGTGTCACACAAAACTATCTGGATCAACGTTCATGGCAGCTTGGAATGTACACAAAAGTTACTTGAAATTCGTGCCTCGAGATGCATTTCTAGGTGAGTTAACTGTCCCAAAAAACGTGTCAGATGTTAATCTTGTTGAAAATACATAATGAAATATGATGCAAGTGAAAAATAGCCGTTTTTCCCACTGTCTTGGGGACTGCCGGTCGAAAACGGCCGCATATTCGTCGGTTAGCAACCGACTTGCTAGCTGATCCATTTTTAGTTGTTCGGTCTTGTGCTCACACCAGAAGGACGTCTACGAAACAAAAAAGACACCAGTCGGCTCAGTGACCCTTTTTGGGACGCTAATATAGCTGTACATGTCGGCACACTGTATTGATTGCCTTCCCATTGAAAAAGGACCAAAAGGGCTTGTTTCGAATTTTTTTTAAAGAAAAATTCTGTTCTGCGTTGGACCGGTTTAGTGTAACTAGTGTCATAAATACGACAGGAATTTCAAACAGCCGAAACTGTTTTTTTTTCATGAAACAGCTACCACGAATTCAACTCCTGCTCGAGTCGACACGTCACTGCAAACCAACTATACACACCTGTTGTCGAAAAATGTGTGTATCAGTTTGCACGGTACATTTTAATTCACAACATTAACGGCACGATCACCGAAGCTTATGGGTCACCCGACCTCATTCGCCACAATCGTCAACGTGCCCAACATCGACATCAGTTCTTTTTCCGATATATCCACGCGTACTAAACCTTCCCCGTCAACCGAATTTTCACAGTTCATCTACGACGAAATTTGGATGCTGCTGCAGCAGGGCAGTCTGGTGTGAGGATTGGGTGATCACGTTGATTTATTTTGCATTGCTTGTTTGTTTTCCAGGTCACTTGTTGTTTGTTTTTAAGATCTGACCTAAGCGACAGAATCACCTTACCTAAGTACAGCCTCGAAGTAGCAAGCCAAAGTGTGTCTTGTTCAAAATGAAGAAAAATTTTATCACTCGGGAAACGCGAGCCTCTAAATGAACAGTTCCAAGTGAATTTTTGATTTCGAAGCTTATTTTCTTTTTTGGGGAGACCATTGGACCAAGGATAGTTTGTCCTGGGGAGTAGCAGACTGCAACACAGAAAAAGACTCAGTGAACATGACGAGAGTAGCGACTTTTGATGGCTAGTTTGTTCCCAGTCTGCTCTCTCTACAGATGAGAACAAAGTTTTGATACGGTCATTAGTTCAGGACCCCACTGTTGTCTGATTGCTGTGTGCTCATATGTTGATGAAAATATCATCCACGCTGTAGTCTCATTTGCATTCGCTTAGACGTGACGGTCTAAATCACCCACACGACTCATTTGGAGACTAGGTTTAACTTATACGAGGTTCCTTTATGATATGCAAAGTTGGTCGTACTTCACCAACCTTGAAGTGTCTGTTGAATTAATCGATAAACATTATCGTTGCCTCTCAGACTCAAATCAGTATGAGCGGCGGAGTACAGATATTGATGCTCTATGACTACGGTTTTCTTGGCATTGAGGCCGTGTGTTGGGCAAATACAATAAGGTCCGGCCAGTAAAATGTTGGGACTTATGAGGAAATATCGATGCGCTCCTGCGGACGAACAATTTTTCGTACGAGACTCCTGGGAAACCTATTAGGAACTGAAGTGGAGTATGCGGGGAACCTCCCATCAGTACAAGAGTAAACAATAACTCCCATAAGATCATACAGAGTTTTCATTAAGCTTCCCAGAGCGGGTCGGATGTTTTCCCACTTAGGACGTGAGCTGTCGGAACTTTTGCAGACAATGTTGATGTGACATGTTCCGAAACTCCGTGTTAAAGATTGTATTCCGATTTGATGATTTGCTTCTAAAAGCTTCAGGAGAAACAAGAATTTTCATAAGTTTTTTGCTATTTCCTGATTATAAGTTTATTGGACCAATATCAACTAAGTAGGACGTTCGCTGTGTCCGTTCTTCACCACTCTCATTTTTATCAAAAAAGTGACATAAAATCACCTCTTTACCCATAATTTTGCTTTGGCAAACTTGTTCAAATTAGTCCCTAGACTACTTATATGAAATAGTAATAACTATTCGTTTTCTCCAATGTTATTCAATGTTCCTGCTTGGGCAAGATCGACTGGTCCAATAGTTTGATGCGCAAAAGTTTCAGATGCGATTGGACCTCAGTTCCAGCAACTCCTGGGATAACTGTCGAGCATGTTAAAATGACAGCATACAATGCACTGAAACTACTGCGCCAAAGTTAGAACAGATGTGTAACTTGGATAAGCAAAAAGGGTAATCGTACGAAAGTGTAGCAAACACAAGTAGTTTTCCCAGTGGTTTGTGTTTTATTTTCGGGGGAGGGGGTTGGCATGGGATATCATTTTGACACTAACTGACTATTTTCCCAGTAGAAATGTTGCTAGCTCTCGTCTGTCTAAGCCATACCAGAAGTCGAAAGGTTGTTTTCACGTTGATTGTGTTAGAATAGATTGTGGTCACGAATTTTCGAAATTTCAAAAACCGAGTTGTTCATGAAACGTGAATTGGTACTAGGAATAGGGTGACAAAATCTTGCCTGGATCTGACAAGCTAGCTAACTTTCGTAAACTTGAGCACCCTTGAATGGAGCGTACTGAATTCAGGTAACCAAAGGTATGCCAAAAGAACAAAAAAGTCACAAAAGGGGCTGCCTCAGCAAATACTATACCATACTATGTTATACTATACTATACTATACTATACTATACTATATACTATACTATATAGTTAAATTTCTGTACCATTGTTGTCTGCAACTTCTTGGAACACCCAGAATTTTCCCTCCGCGTGGAATTCCTCTTTGGGTGGGAACCATTGCTCAAAACACTGATACGATAATGATCAGGTTAAAATGATTTTTATCTTGTTGTTCTCCTCGTTCACTGATAAACCTTAAAGGCTAATCCGTTCGTGATAAATAATACTCGTTTGACCATGGCCACCGCAGCAACTGCGCCGAAACCTGCAAATCCAGTTGTGCGCACTCACAGCGTAAATGCAAGACGTGACATGCAAACCTGGTCCTCTGGCGTAAACGAATGAATAGACAAAGAAACTAAAAATTGTTAGTGTTATTAGTCTTAGCATTGGCAATAAAGAAATAAGATTAATGACTGAGCATGCATAATGCTGCTGTGAGTCGGTGAGTGTCGGTTGATGCATTGCTATCAGTCAGTCCACTAAAGTCGAAAAATCGGATTGATCAACCCATAAAAAAACTTGGGTAGGTTTCTTTCCAAATGTAGATTGAATACTTGCATGGAATTAACGGAATTTTAGGACCGGATCTCCATTGTTAAATAGTTCATCTTGTACCATAGGACTGGTCTTTGTGCTCGAGTCCCCGTGCTCCACTGGTGAGCAAATGAATCTAGAAACTGGCAACCGTCTCACAAAAGCGTTTGCGGAAATCATTGTCCCTGGTAGTTGATAAATAATTTATTTTTGTATCCGTGTTCACTCAAAGACGGTATGTCCTTTATCACAGGTGTTTAGTGAGGCTTCTACAGGCAGTGGTTTTGGAAATGCGACATGCTTCCGGTGCAACAGCATCACCGATACTCGTATTTTGTTCGTATGGGTTGCATATTACTGCGAAAGCGGTGCTAGTCAGCACGCATGTAATGCGCGGTAATGACTTGATTCAGTCTGGGAAAGTTTGAGGAAATAGTGCTATGTTGGATTTCACTTATGATGAATATCAGTTGCATTCACCCGCCAATCAATACGACAATCAAATGTGGTAATTTGGATACCCACAAATATCAAATAAAATCTGTCATAGGTTTGGAAGGAAACCATATGGAAAGCAACATATGACCTTGGTGAAGCAATCCTGGAATTAATTCCAGATTACTTCCTTGCGATAGCACTAGACAATCATAAATATTTATGTATGCGAAGTCTCCTGTTAACACCACGAGACATCCATGGTACAGATACGTGAAATTTACTCACACACTTGAAGCAAACGGAAAGGTTTAAAGTAATGAAATCGAATTGTCTGAATTGCATTTGGTTGTCGGGTCCGATATGCTCAAAAGGAGTGGCAATCGCTCTGTGGAAGTCCTCTTTATGTTTTCCATTGTGAAGATAACTCGAATTCAGATGCCACTTTCTCCGTACGTTTCCAACTTTAATCCACGTCAGGGGAAATAACAGTGAAAACTGTCTGGATCAGGGTGTGCCAACAAAAAGGATGGCCACAGGACAGCACTGTGACAGTCTGTCTGCGTTAGCTTAGACAAGTGGCTTGGTGCGCTTTTTTCAGGACGTCATTAAAACACCAGCTCCAATGGACAGCAAACGTTTTCGGTGGGAAAGACCCCATGGGCAAAAAAAACCGAGCGTCTAATCTGCCTTGTCCTGAATCTGGGACGTCCGGCGCGCAAGTCGGCTACACAGCCATAGACGTGCGCGTGTGCGCAGTCTGGCTTAGTGAACAAATGGGTAGGTCCGCTCTAAGCAGACAGTCCATAAGTAGGTCAGCCTTAGAACAGAAAAAAAATCACTGACGCGACAGACAAAAAGCCCACATCGAACCAGACGGCACGTTTTGTGACATTCAGACGGAAATAAGTCGCACGCACACACGCTCACATGCGCTAAAGTCGGCTGTGTAAACACCAACCAGCATGTCGCATTGACGCTTGTGCTTTAAAATTACGGCAAATTTGCAGCTCTGGTTTATACCGAAAATAAGTGAGACAATTTATGGTAAGAAGAATTTGGCTTCAACTGGGAATTAACTGCTCGAATTCATACTACTTTCAAGTCGAGAATTTGTAAAAATGTTTCCATTCATCGATTTTTTCCATGAGCGAACGCTCCTCTCCGCAACGGATGTCCAAGATGCACGAGAGATGCTCAGTCGGCAATGCGCGGACAAATATTCTACAGAGGGCTTAAAATTATGTCCTGCCGGTTGCGCGAAATGATCTCCGAGACAAGAGAGCCTGAGACACCTTCAAGCTTTTTACCACTGATATTTTTGAAGTTGGCATCAGATGACGTCGACGAATTCATAACGAGTTAATTAGAAAACGGGTAGCTGGTTGTGCAGCAAGCTCACCTGCCCCAAAAAAATCACTCAAGACTGCAGTGGGTCCGTCGTGTGTTGTGCATACCGGATCATCACTTTCCGAGACGAGTGTTGTTCACCGTGTCTCCTTCAGAATGGTGCAAGACCCGAGATGGAATGAATTTGACCCAGCAAAGTTTGGGTGTTGTTTTTGTGGTCCGCCACTCAGGATGGGGTACCTGTGACCATCTCAGAATGCTTGAGGTTGGCTAACACCAGGTCCCTCCATGACGCACCCTTTAATCTTCACTTTAAGGCTTTAAATATAATTACATAAACTTTGAGGTCATACGGCAGTATACCACCAGTATCAACACTGACATTTCTGTCTCTGTCGACGATGAGTGTGAAGATGATGATGATGGTGGTGGTTATATGCTTCCCTTTTCCGCTGGGTGCTTACTATGGCCCATTCTAAGCAAATGACGTGCACGGTCAAACTTGGCTGGAACGGCCTTTGAGGGTCGGATCGATAATGACCACCCTGGTAAGGTGAACATCGCGAGTAATGTGTAAAATATTCGTATCAGTGAAGAGCATTCTATCCCAATATGACAATTGTGACAAGCAGCACATCTAGACAAATGTTTCATAGTTTAGACTTCCAGAATGATAGAAATTTATCATTATATATCTTTAATCCTAGAACTCCGGTTACAATAATTCATTCTGGACTTCATAATCCACCATTTTAGGGACATTTGATTCCTCTGAATCTACTAACCAGACTTTAAGTCAGCATATATGGAAAGAGCGGAGGGAACATAAACGAACTGTAGCAAAAATTAGTTACACTCCCAAACCTGTAGTCTGTATTTGGGCTTGAGTCCATGCAATACTTAGACAAAGTAGTTTCTTTCAGACTTTTGGTGAAATGCTTTTTGTGAAACACGACAGCTTTTTGCCTACACACAGATAAAATACGTTTCATTAAGAAATACAGCATGAAAGTCGGTGGAACAAAATACGTTTCTTCGGAGGAGGGATGGCAAAGAATAGGAAGGTGAACAGTATTCACTTTGTCCATTGCTCGTGTACTGTACAAAACATTTCTACCCAGCATTTGTGCTCGATTCAAGATCTACAGGACAAAGCATCCCAGAATTTACAAATATCGAAGCAAACCTATGGTGTGAATGATGAACACAATGTTCTATACGACGAAATCAGATCACGCTAAAATAGTACTATGGACTTTAGGATGTAAAGAATCCTCATAAGTACTTGCCGTAGGCAAGTAGGCAACACGCAAGGTTTTCAAGCAGGAAACTAAGAGTAACCGAAAATTCGGTCAAGAATGACATCACATAATTGTGGGCAGTAGAAGCACTAGTCGATGTTAATTTGTACTAGAACTACTAAATGGGGTAGGTATAGCTTTGGTCAGTGACTGATGAACAGCCTGAATGATGTCGGAAGAAATTCGTTGAACAAGGTCCACGTATAGTTGTAAAATTCTTACTTACTACAAAGTCATGCAAGATATTCTTTGGGAGTCCATTTTATCTAAAGATATGTGTTCAGTGACTTGAACGGTTGTGTTCATCACATGTATCGGTACAAATGACAACTAGCCATCCAGCAGACAGCGTCAAAAGCATCTCTGTGGTTGATGTACTACAGGCGTATTTAGTGCTGAAATAGCGGAATCTGCTTTGTAACGAGCTGCTGACAAGGGAACTGTTGGGAGGCCTTGGTATAACAAGACACATGCCACTCAGCAACATCAGTGTTGATGCTCATGTTGCTGTCTGTGCTACCAATGATGATGATGATGATGACGTCACGCGACACAAGGACAAACTTTCAAACAATTTCGGAAGCGGGATATTTGTCTGCTTTTCCTTCACTAAAGATATTTTCATAAGCACATACCAAAAGCTCAGTAGTTTTTTTGAGTGAAAGAACAAGTAAACAGAATATGCATTGATTTGTTGAGACCAATAGACCAATAGACTTTCAGCAATAAGGGCGACAGATGGTATGGACCATAACCTTACTCGAATTTGTTAGCCACACTTATAAACTATTTGCAATTATGTGCTACCCACGACAGCACACTGCTGATTGGGAGCACAGTTGGTGAAAGGCGTAGGACTTACCATGTCTAAGACTACATGAGCAAAGCTGCTATCATTCACTGCACAGCTGCTTCAACACTGGCCATAGTTCACGGCAGATTTTGTTCTCTATAACTGCATCGGCACAGATGCCTTTGAAAAGGTTGCTCACTCTAACAGATATCCAAAGATGCGCGAAAAATTGATACACGTCCAAAATTTGGTTATGCTGCGTAAACCTTTATTCTCTGATAAGCTGTATATGATAAACTGTTTTTGGTATACTACGTTGAACACACTTCACATTAGAGGAGGTTGATTGTGTAGACAAATTCGTGGTAATATGTGGGATACAAAATTTGCTGGAAAGGAGTCACAAATTGAGGTTTTTAATGGAGTTCAAAGCAGCTCGAAATTTAATAGCGACAAATTTCGGGTTGTAAATGAGACGTTGGATGCTACTGAATGGTTTCCGCAGTACTAACTGGACATGTAAGGAACAATGTACTCATCCGGTTACTTAAAACTCGGAGGCTGCGCCCGCCTGCTAGGAAGAGCGAAACTATTCGTGGGCTGTCGAAACGTTTTCAGCAACCTTATGAGTAGTGTGTTCTGTCGAGAAAATATAATGCGATATATCGAATAGCATATCATCTGGGGTCTAAGGTGGTCTTTGTGCAGCACAGTTGAAAAATATCATCCACCAGAAATTCAACTGGAACTCAGATGAGTATCCCGTTACAGCCAACGAGTGTAGCTCTCTAATAACTAGGCCTGTTAAGCACATCGGCATTAATACTTTCATCAGAAAATTACTCCTCATGATAGAGGTTCCCAAAAAACCCTATGACACACGTAGATATTTACGGCGGTGAAAATCCACAAACCCAGTGTCTTGCTGAATGTCTACGATGTCTACCCGACACATTTGACTTTTTTTGTACAAAAGAACGACAACGCAGCAGCAGTAACACATGGCGATAAATAAACGATTTGCATTGCTTACCTGCGCATGGTTACTCAGCCATGGATACTTATTCTTCATAGACCAGTGAGAAATATCGCTGCGTAAGTTTACGGGGTCTGGAAATCCATGTCATCATACTGTGGTATTTTGCGCGCATTAGGGTTTTCTAGCCGGATGACTCATCTGATCTGGTCACCGATCAACATTTTGCTCACAGGCTTTTGTGGTGTGCTCAGGCGTGGCAACCCAACGACGTCTTGTGACAACCGAAACGCTGCTAGTGCTTACGGGGAGAGCCGACGGCGTTCGAACTAACCCATGTTGATGCAAATGCACGTAATGACCTGTATTTCACGGTGTCTAATTTCACAATGCTGCTGGGCTAAGAATACACTGGCAAACGTTTGTCTGCATCAAACCTATTTGGATTATCATTGATAGGTGTGCAGTTCATCGTAATGTAGCTCCGAAATAGGCTACTTCTAAATTGACAGCGACCACTGCACTTGTTAAAGGTTTTTCTGTGTTGGAGATTCATCCTCTAGGTTACTAAAAGTGATGAGCATTTGGATGTTTCCACTTTTCCCATAATACTAGAAATCTTAGCTGTTATCGTGTGGAGGCTGGACGTAAATTTTATTTTATATTGCCTGTACATAGCTGAACCGGACTCAGTGACTATTGATTTGGGTTCATTTGTAACCATCTCAGGTTGTCTTCCATCTTTTCAAGCTGACACCATAAGGAGTACTCCATATTAAGTCCATCCAACTGTTCGACATGAAAACAAATTTCTGGGAGAGTAGAGCGAAACCCGGGTCCGAGGAACCATAAGTCTCCTCAATATAGTTTCGCGAAATATCTCCTAAATTCTTTCACAGCTTATTCATTCTTGTAAGTATACCAGTGAACTCCAAAAACTTCAGCGTTGTGGCTAAGCTCACTGCTGAATAAAATTGTTTAAAATGCTAGATGGGATTGATTTTTACCACTTTGGGAAAACGTCTGCAAACAGGTTTAGTCTATATGTTATCGAATGGAATGAGGCCAACCACGACGACTTGCGTGCACCAAAGCGCCTCATCTCCACAAAGCAACATCGGTCGGAGCACAAGCAAAGAAGATTGAATTCACAAAAGATAATAAAAAAATCTTTGGTAGAGATTAAAAGCCTTAGTAGCATGATGGTTGGCACTTTCCCATAGACTTGGGTGACGTTCACCTCATTGAGGTGCACCTTCTGGGATATTTTTGAAATGCAATAATCAGAAGAAGAAAACATGGTTCACCTGCGAGCAGCAATACTAATCACAATACTAAAAATGGTAATAACAGTAATGTTTACATGGTCAAATCTTGCCTAAATTGTTTTGAAGAAATCCAAAATGTTCTCTAGAATACACGTAGTATAGGAGATCAGGAGTGAGGTATGCTTCAATCCAGGGAGTGCACACTAAGGCGTAACCATTCAACCAGAACGATGCTTTTTATCCTGTCCGTAAGAATCTTCATCAATTACTCTCCGAACTCTTTCGCCAACCAAGGAAAAAATCCGGTTTTTTGGGTAATGGGCTCTTTGAGTGACTGGTATGTCATTAAAGATGGCGTAACAGGTCACAAACGATTCCAAGTGACATTCAAGATGGTTTGTTTTATACTTGTGAACATTGTAACGTACAAAAGCTTGATAGCATGGACAATTCCAAGTCGATGCACCTACCATCACGATAAACGCAAACAGGCTTCTGCAATGCATTTTACAGCTTCCCCTTGCTCTGCTATCAGGCTTCTGACCATACTTTATAGGCACACAGCCCACCGAGGTTTACAAACGCAGCACGATACTCCTATCAAGTGCAATCATACTTAGCTTCCAATGAAATTGCAATCGCCATGTTCAGTGGCAATCTTGACAAATGCAAATGAACAATACTCAGTCTAGGAGCACTGCATTGTACGAAAAGATTTCCTTCATTGTTTTACTTAGTATAGTGATCCCGTTTCTATATGGTCCAGACACTACTCAGATGGTGAACTGGAGTGAAGTGGGCATATGTAAAAAAAATAGGCTGTGTCAAAACCACACGCTGATGACCTATACATATCCATTGACCAGTTTAGGCTGGCCACAGCGCCAGACGATACGTCAATCATGAGTGGTTTGGATGCAGGTACACAACTCGGATTTCGAGCGGCTCGCTAACGTTGTTTGGTTAAATCATTTTTACCCAACCTACGCTCAACACGCATGTGCCCTCCAGGAAAAAGAACTTTAAAAAATCATCAAATGATAAACAATTATTTTTTTACCATTAAACTCCGGATGTGCAAATCATATTACTTCGATTCTGCGGCAGTTGAACAAATACCTTTACTTGTCTACAAATGAAAATGCTAAGAACTGTATGGAAGTTTGGTAGTTCCATACAGAGCTGAAACAATGCTTTTCTTGCGGAGCAGGTAACATTTTTACCTGATGCATTCGATGACCAGAAACTACCGAAGCTGACTGCTAGTGGCAATACAACTGACCCTAATATAATGTTACGGCCTTCCTCTAAAACCCAAAAATCTAATCAAATATAGTTAGTTAAACTGTTTATACCCTTACTCCTGAAATAATAAATTCATCTGTCAAACATCTTTTTCCTCTGCCTTGTAAAACTAAGGAATACAAATTTTCCAATGCTTGGAGTTTTTAAAACTGCTTAATGTCGCAACCTTCCAAAGGTCGATTGTTTGAGAAAATGACATTTTCTTTTGAAAAAAGGACTTTCGGAATACAGAATGTGCATGTGTCTGATTCTGAAATGTTTAAGATCAGTGCTGAGGACTGTTTAATTTAAAGCTCATATGCATGATTAAACTGCTGGAGCTAGATCTGATGACTCGTTATAGGCCCTCGTGGTCAATAGCACATTGATGCTCTTCCGCATAATGTGCAGCGCATAGGCTGCCTTAAGGTTCCGTTGTGAAGAGATACAATAAAGTTTCTTTCGTTTTCGAGTTAATTAGTATGGAATGATTAAAAATAATCCATAGACAACCAATTGCCGATAGAATTAAAACTCGTTCAAACCGCTGCTCAATTAAGGGATTCAGTGTCTCAATTTCGAGGGACCAAGCCCACCGGATGAACCTCTAGACGGGCCATGCCTGTCGCGGGCTGTCCGCAGCTTTCGAGCAATAGTCCCATGCTGATTATTTCTCACGAACGTTATTCGGCAGCTAAGCTTACAGGAATAAATGGACACGCTGATTTATGGAAAACCGAAATTGTTTTGAGACAGCTTACACGGATGACCCAGTTTCTCTGTTGTTCCTTGTTCTAAGCTTTTTAAATCGAGGAACTACTTTAACAGGAGAGATGATATAATGCATTATGCCCGAAGCCAGGGACAATATAGTAACTGGTGCGTGACAGCAATCGAGATTGTGCACTGATTGAACAAAACAACAGAGTTGGTCTATTAATATCTCCCAACATCCATCCAATCGCGGCTGACCTGTCTGCACCAGCAGAGGAACTAACCTGAGGCAAGGGTCTGGGAGAATACTCGTAAGCTCAGCCACATGAGCGCACTCGTATACACTGAGACCTAACATATGACCGTAAAGGGATCGGTCATGTGACCTTTTGATGAACAGTTTCACGCTGTTGTCACGCTCCTATCAACCAGTTTTTGTGGCCAGTGAATTTGATTTTAGATGTGTGTTGTTGCTACTAACTGCTGTCCCCGCCCCAGAGACTTAATGTCCGTAAAAGACTCACCAATAACACCTTTATTGCGAACAAGTCAGTGCAAGGGCTGCAAGGGGCCCCGCGTTATTTAAAGCCCACTTTTAGCCTTGAATCTGGGCTGTCCGACCGGCGTTGGATGGGAACTCATCATCTTCGGCCGTAGGTTCTATGAAATGCTCTAACACTCATCATCGTCCGGAGTTGTCTAATTGATTGACCGCTTGGGTATTTAGTCGGAAGCTGGCTTCTCTGGCCTGGATGCTTGACGGCTTCTCTACTGCGATTGTGGTGGAGTTTGATGGTCTCAGTAGTTTTCAGGCATTTTGGGATTATTTTCAGGAATCCGACCTTCCGGACAAGGATATTCTCTCTCTATCCCAATAACGTGTCCAAGACACATAGAGACGCTCGTATGTTTAAGCTTTTTGGTACCGGTTCATGTTCGTGCCTTAGACATCCAATTAAAATTCGAGGTGGATCAAAAACAACCAAAGAAAACTTTTACAAGTGGTCACACAATTGTCTGAATTAGTCAGAAGCTGGTCAAGTGAAGCCTCACATCTAGAAGAGAAACCGCTAGTAGTTACGCTTTAGTAGATAAATGGGCCGCTCAATCTCTAACGTACACTGAAAACTGCTTTGGATCCACTTTTGTCGACCAGGAATAAAGACGATGGCCCCCAGCGTTGACAACCAGTTGCCTAACTGAAAGACGGCCGAACGACGCCATTCTCCTCTTGCGTCTCATGTCCGGCTTCTATTTTATGATGATTTCATTCACCTGTATGAAAACTGCAGCACTGCACACAACAAAAGCTCTGTTACGCCAAGGAAAGAAGCTGATATTGCAGGAGAAATGATCTTACACTTTTGAGTTCTGTGTGAGGCAGTCTCTTCATGGTGAGGGTTTACTAGTTCACTGCGCTCAAAAGGATCAACAATGACTGTGACCCTATGAGGGCCGATCTCCCTAGAGTGGTAGAAGTGTGGTGAATTTCACAGGCAGGTTAACCATAACCATCATTATCATCATCATCATCATCATCATCATCATCATCATCATCGTGATCGACTTCATCGTCGTCATCGTCGTCAACGACAGCAACATCATCACCCGCAAGACAGGTAATTTTTGCTCAGTATATCGGTTAACCTTCATCGAGGCTCAAACTGGCATACGTTAATAGTGTACGAAAAGATTACGTCAAAAATCGATATATTCTTAGGCATTAGAGTTCCCAGCCAATTTTTTGAGCTAACTAACAAGTACCAGATGGAACCTTCAAATTCATATTTATATTTCCAGTAGAAATTGTGGGTTCAAAAAACAATCAACAGAGAGGTTCAGCTGGGTTCCAGGTGAGTCTCTCGTCAAAACCAAATTGGTATGCAAATGAACATATTTCGGTAACCAATAAATATCTTTTATTCTATCGGCAACCACAGTTGTCGACATTTTAGCTTGCTGGTTGTAGCCCGTTAGTAGCAAGTGAGTTACAAGCATTTGGATGAGTTACGGTTAAGAGAACCGTTCATGAAAACCCGTGGAAAAGGACTGAGCAGTAGATGCTACACAAGGTTGTATATCCTAAGTTAGTGATTATCAATTATTGCGCGCTTGAATCAAATCGACGTAGTGGCAGCTCAGGTGGTGGAGTTAATGGTGAACATGCTCCTTGCGTTTGGTAACTTTACCGACGCAGTTTCTCAAACAGCCGCGGTGACGTGAACGGCAGGCGGCCAGGCATTGGCGCGTCGCTGCTGCGTGGAATGAGACATTATTTGGGCGTTGGCCAGTGTTGCGGCTGGCCTCTGAGTAGGATTGGTCGTCGTTGTCGGTTCCTTTAGTTGCAAACGTTTCACCACCAATCGGAATGACACCTTCAGTGTGGAACGTAGCGGCGCGTCAGCGAAATTCCGCTGAAAGGAGTTGTGTGTGCATGTGTGTGCGTGTGAGGTGACAGTGCTGATGACCCACAGTGCTTTCCTCGGTCATTAATGGATATCAAGTCTAAGGGGTTATGTCTTCTGGCGAACTCATCATGTTTTCCTACTAGTGT
>SJOL01005146.1:194832-230312 GCA_004794785.1 Opisthorchis felineus | reverse complement strand
TATCCTGGTCTGGTCCACGGCTTAATCATTTGTCGAATAAACTCTATCTTTATCTTGGTCAAAGTCCATTCACATGTCACCGGTGAACGTGAGCGACGAAAATGCGCAACTTTGACGGAGTCTTCCTATACGCTTGCGGAAACAAGCTGCTAAAAAAATTGATACATCAAGACGATTCTTACGCAGAGTCCGGACGTCTATTACATTTTGGCCCAAGTTTCTGTGGGAATTACAGGAGAAAAAGGGCTGATGACAGTTTACGTGTCAGTATGTGGGTAGAATCAGCAGGCCTTGTTCCGCTTGTGTTATCGTTGTATCTCTCCCTCAGAACACAAGCTCTCGACCCCACGTAACCAGTGGCCAATCACTGCTTGACTGAATTCACCAGTCTAATGCCCTGCAGACAAGTTAGTTAATTACAACTATCGGTTTAGGGATACAGAGCCATTTGACCTGGCCACATATTTGACGCCGTGCTGTTCCGTCTGAGTCAAACTTCTCTACCCCTCCGATCTTTACAAACCCATGCTCAAGAAATTTGAGGACCTACCTATCTGAGAGACAACTGATTGTTTACCAGGCGCTTCTGAAACGACTTTTTTGTTGATGATCTTTAGTTGTTGGCTTGTTCACTCCATATTGCTTTTGGACTAGAGGGATGGAGTTTTAATGAATGAACTTGAGGTCAGATATGCCTACTTTAACTATCAATGTGCTGTTCAGGTTTGCGGACAAATTACATGACGACGGTCGCAGTAGAGTATCATATTCTTTCCAGTTGGTCCACAGTTTGCCTCCTATCATACTACTACTGATAAATGGAAAGTAACGAATTTCGGCTCGTGGCTGAGGGCTGTAGGAATGTCTTACGAAGGAAGGAAATTAGAGAACGGGTGAGCCGAAAATGCATGACCAGCGTTCGTGCGAACGCTTGAAAGCGTAGCTTAACCGTAGTAGCAAAAATGGGCATGCAACGTGATATAAGGAAGCTAGGTATGCCAAATCAAAAACAAATACTGTGCTTCTACGTCACCGCTGTAGAATGACTCACTAAATTTGGTTGTCTTAGCGCAGCCATTAGAAGACGACGTAACCTTTTTTTAAGACCCTTACTCCAGTTTACTTGTTTTTTGTTCTTCTGTATTGGCCTTCAGCAACGTGCATTCAAGATTTCATGCTATTCTGCGAAACTACATGTTACTGTGTTAGACCAAAACTGTCGTTGCTTTGCTTGATGGTCAAGTACACTAGACAAATGACGTTAATAATCTCTTTATACTGCCTGGAAAACATGCTCAAACCGGTCTTTGTGTCTCGTTTGGTACCGTTAATGTGCTAATTGGAACAAAATGAAAAGATTGACCGGAAGAATTATTACAACCGTTGGCGATGGAAAGAACCGTCGGATCCTAAACAGTTCCGCAACTAACCTCCGTGCCAAACGGTGAATGATGTGACAAAGTCCATGTTATGCCTTCCGAAAGCCAAGATTGTGACGTAACACAAGAGATCCGGTGTATATTTATCCGGTTACATGTACTGTCATGACGTTAGTGAATCCTAACGCTGATACGCCATCACTCCGTTCGTTCATTTCCTCCATCTCCTACTTTTCATCAGCTCATGTTTCGTTTCTGTGACAGAAGTGCAGTATGTCTCCCCAGGCTTAACTGCATACAGTTTCAATCCACGCCATTTTTTGGTCCGCCTCTGGAACAGAAATCATTTGGTGGCACAAGGCCACAGTGAACGCACTGGAATGTGTTCGTGATTGTGATAGAGGGTTTCAGCATAAACATGGTGAGGGCAAACTGAACTCTTGGAGCAGCTTGATACTTTCGTCGAGCAACGTAATGGGTAGGAACGGGAGTGGTTGAATAAGTGAATTTACCAAAAAGGTAATTAGGTGAGTGAGACAAGCTGAAGTTCACCGCACCGTCAAATCTGCGGTAGCTGCAAGAATGCTTCTGTTTCAAACCAGCTTATTTTGAGCTGTTTCTGGGATGCCCAAAGCCTATGCTGCTGACCTATGAGCTTGTAACACTTTCTTCTAGCACTTTTACTCAGGTTCACCTCGGCGAAAAACGTCTTCGTCTCTACTTACCTGCACAGACATTCGGCAAATCCTGTGTGAATGCGAGCCATTCAGTCGGATTTTGACCTTACCTATAAAGAAATTTGTGGAAAAAAACAACCCGACTGGAGTCCGATTGCAACACTACCTTTCTGTTGTATGGTGCACTGCAAAAACTAAATTGAGTGTAAGTGCAAAGGGACAATTGTTATTGAGATTTCAAATGAAATTTAACAAGGCTCTTTTGAGGCTGTAACTCCACAAGATCACGTGTTACAAGGGACGACTGCACCGGAATCGCGCGATTGTTGTGTGACTGACTAAGAAGCAGTGTTGTTCCAATCAACTGTACAAGTAGGCGCAAGTGGTACCGAACCGGTTCATCACCGTTTTGTGGTGATTTTAAATGCCTGGAGAGGAGCGTTTGATGCTTCTGTTCTCGTGAAGAAATGACGACAGGCTTTGCAGACTTGAATCACTTGTGTCACAAACACGCGCTTCGCATATCATGAAAGGCATATGCTTAATGAAAGCAAAAAATATTCATTTTTGGCATACCACTTTGTAGTCCGTGAGTGGAAGACGCCAGAGAACTAATTGTATCTGCACTTGACGGCTGGAGAAGACAAAAATGCTAGCGTTAAGATGTCACTCTCTGAATTTGAACACATGATCATTTGAGTATCAGCAAATCATTCTGGATCAGGGTACTAAAGCTAGACAATTTTCCTTAACTGCAAGTCCGATTCTATTTTACAGTTACTTCATGACTTTTGGCCTTGATGGGAGCATACATAAGGTTCTGGGAGCCAGTAGTCGAATATATGTGTGTATCGACACGACTTCCACACTGCGGTACACATGTCATCAGTGAATTCCGTCCGTAACTACATTCTATAACTACACACAACACAGACTACACATTTCACCTCCAGTCGTACAAACTTGGAAAGCGGGATTCTAATGGATCTGTATTGGAGAAAAAAGACTATTTCAAATGCTTCAAAATATGATTTATTACTTTGAGAAAAATTATCATAGAGTTGCGGCTCATTAGGTTGAAGAATACCATATATGAATTGGATTCGGATGAATCTTTCATTAAAATTGAAATGGTGTGCAAATGAGGGTTTTTCGCGAATTTAATGCAATTTGGGTTCAAGCAGAGCATAAGGTTGACGGAAATTCGGGTACCGTCCTTACCTGATGAACCCCAAGAAGGGCGAAACCGGTCAGCAACCTTGTAATTAGTTTGCTTTATGAAAACGTATTGCGATGTCTCGAATATCGTACCAACTGGAACGTGATGCGGCTTTTGTGCGGCACATTTACTTGAAGAATATCATAAACGAAAGTTTCAGCTGGGATTCAGTTGAGTCTCTAGTTAAAAGGGAATTGGTGCAACCTGGAAATTTCGAAATAGCAAACTCCAGTGAAAGGAGAAGCAGAATATTCAGATTTTGAAACTTCTGGATATTACAGCTGCAGAAATCAGTCGCAAGTTCAAAAGAGGTTAAATAATGCTGTCCAGTCATTCTTATGCATATACTTATGTGTTTGTCTATTTCCTTATATCCATGTCCGTATACCTGTATACACCTACTATACTCTTGTGTATAACTATATACAATCTGTATGTGTATATTCCTATTCCGAATATCTTCAAGAGTGTAGTGAAAATCTTGTGAACTGAGTTTAGTTTGACTACGGGACATTCGGCTGTAACAAACTGGTCGTGTTGTACTGAGTCGTTACGGAACCATACATACACAAACCTATTAAAGACGTAATAGTGTTGCTAAATAAACGATGTATTTCGGTGAGACTATGGAGCCAAAACCAAATATGTAAACGGCTATTTCAAGACTGTGATGCAACACAGAGACATTCTACATCACTTTATCATGGTATGCGTATCAATTCACCAGGTTCAGGATAGAAAGCCATTCAGTTGCGTCATCAGTCAAACAGTGGGATTAGGTTCACCAAGGTACAAAGTGGGACTCACTTCAATGTGTCATCTAGTCCGACTTCTAATTCTGAATTACACATACGAGATAAAAATGATTTTTTCGTGTATTTCTTTCGATCACACATTAGGTAGTGGCTGCATTGAGCATTTCGAAGGAATGTTGACTGCGTTCACGTACACGATCGAACTATTCTATCTTACCATACGAATCCACTTGAGCTCTTCATTTGTAAATGGTACCAATGGTGCCTTGATGTCATACCGATAGCGAAGTCGCTATTATTTAGGCATGCACCACGGCAACGGTTGCGCCGAAACTGTTGGTTTTACATGACAGCGCTCAAAGACATCGCCTTTGATATGTGACCAAACCGCTAAATCCTTTCGTTTATCAGTAAACAAACCTGTCGAGTAAAACCATCGCAGCTGATATCTGGTAAGACTGACATTTCCCTCCACCCTCTATTTTTAATCTGAGCGTAGAAACGTCACAAGCGCTAGGCGGGATAGCGTGACTTTTCAACCGATCACTACGTAGAGCCCACATGAAGCACATTCCCCTACAACTCTCAGTTACTATTCGCACAGCATATCTCCCTTGTGGCACAACCTGCAGGGCGAATAGCAAACTAATAACGCCTTGCGTTTGCTTGTGTTCTCCCATAGCCTGTAAACGGATGCATTCATTGGAACAAAATACAGGAAGAATAAAGAGGCAAATCGCGAAATGCCAATCAGTTGTCACGACAATGAATGAAATTTGTTCAGTTCACAAAAGCCTGAAACCTGAAAGCCTCATAACCATATAGCTGGATAGACTGGCTTTAGAATAGGGCGCTCTATATTGGTTTCGTGTGCGGAGGAATATCGGTCCTTCAGAGCGACGGGCTAAATCTTTGTCTTTACTTCTGTGAGGCAATCCGTCAATAAGGACCACCCACGTGCCATACTTTGGTCCGAATAGGCTGTACTAACCGAATGTTTATACATATAAACGATTACAAATAAGGAAACCCGTCAATAAGGTAAACTTTTTGAAGCCAGAATCCTCACTCTACACCGACCTCTGGACGGCGTTTGACTTTGTCAGCCAACGGGCCTTCTGGAGTCGAATGGATCGGGGTCAGACATGATCCAAATGAAGGGTCCAGAAACTTTGATATTTTTTCACGATGACACAGACACTGGCCCCTAAGTATGGCCGTGATGATTCTATCTTTGAGAGTTCCCTGACACGACTCGGTTAAATCTCAAGCCTAATGCCTGAGTGCAAAGGCAACAGGGAACTTAACCACCGGAACCATCATGGTATGACCTTTCATAGGCATCTGTGATTCGATGTATCTAGAAAGCAATGACCGAAGGCAGATGAGTAGTGCTAGCTGTGAAATATCGTTCATACTCACATCGTACAGTGAAATAGTTTCCAATACATTTGCTGAAAAACAGTGCGAACTCAATTCTATCCAATGTGCCCCAACGGGGGAGGGGGAGTAATATAACCTAACGGTATAACTACCTAAGCGCACGCACAGGTGATACGATCACACCCTAAAAAGTATGCCTGATTTTGTATCATTTACGTGGAAAAAAGCCAAATGGCCTCATTCAACTGAAAAATTTAAAGCACGTTTGCTGGCCGATAGAGTACAGTCGCGCCGAACAAGCGATTTTGCTCCCTTAGTATGGCGGCGAGTAAGCGTTGTGAATAAATGACATCCCTAAATTTGATGATATGTCACCTTGGTCAGCCGATTCTTCAACATTGCATCCATTCAGCAGCTGTCTTCGACGTGACCTTGTATGGTAAAGTGCAGTTTGGCGGCACCACTAGATAGAGCGCAGTAGACTAGGATGATAGACATGATTTTGAGTTAAGCTAGGCAGCTTTGTACAGGGTTCCGGATTAATTCCACTGTGTCTCGTGCACTACAAACTATAACAAAAAAATAAATTTGTAGATTAAAAAAATTTCCGTATCAAAGACTTACTCCGCTGTTTATTATGGTAGTCCAAACGTAAAGAAATGATGTTTCTGCTTACACAGATACGCTTTCACTTGCAACTATCAATGGTGTTGGCAAATTCCAGGACTCTGCAATTTGGTGATATCGTGCCTAGCACAGCAAGCAGCAGAGCTCTGAAATTCACTGAGACTATTGCTATTCGGAAATGGATGCCGGGTCTGTCTAAGCAGAAACAATTGTTTCCCAAAAGTACATGCTTTCATATATACTCCCAAGCCGGTAATCTTAACTCATTCACGACCATGTGATTTCAATGAATTAGAGTTTAAACTCAACAAGGTGTTTTTTGTTCAGCAATGACTGTTCACGTCGGCACACCGACGTTTATTTTTATGTCTACTGGGGTGTTTGATAAATTTGAAGAGTATATGGTTTTTATAATAGTGTTTCACCACAACTTCACAGCTTTTGAATGCATCCACATGAGATTTCAGGGATTTTTCCCCATTAATTAATTGCAATTCGTGAATCTGTTTGGAAAGAGTAGTATGAACAGTGATTATGCAGGATTATTCACGGTACTGAACATATGCGTGAAAGTCACCATAATGAGAAGGGCTTTAGACAGGGCTTGTTGCCTTGTAGGCCAATTGCCGAGTTTGGCGAACGGATCACCAGCCAGTGCAGTGCTCGGGCTACTGGTATTTCGGTACACTGCAAGTTCTTTTTCTGTGATCGACCCATCTGATAGGAAAGCGGACAGAGATCATGTACAGGGTTAGGTACGAACAAGAAGCTGAGTAGGGGGCACATGGGCTGATAGAAGATTTATCCGGATTAGTTCAAAGTCAAACTCGGTTCAGAAAAAGGAATATCTCGTGGGTCAATCTAACTTCAAAGGTTCCAGGAACTACGATCTCGTCTGCTGAGATGCGTTCGAAGTAGAATGGGATAAAGAAAATCACGCAGAACTAATGAGTCGACGAAAGCGAGGAAGTATCAGAGCAAGTGTCAGTTTTTCAGAGTGCATAATGAAATCCTGAAATGAATAACCAACCCCACGACCAGCAGTTGCAGCCTGTGGAGTTGGCTGCTGGAAAGAGATGGAACAACTCTCAAAGTATGGACAGTCTCGGTTCAGAGAGTTTTGGTAGGCAGTTGGTGGATTTTTTTCTAATTGTTTACCAAACTTCTCTAAAACGATGATTACTCAATCGGTCCCAAACATTTTCCAGTTGATTACGTCCAGTCTCGTTTAGATGCCTGTTGATCGGTGGTTTAAATTTCGATTGTCCACAAAGTTGTCAAGGCGGTGACCTCTGCTCCGACCTACGGCCAGGCTTAACAGATTAGGTATCCGGCAATGTAGTTTGTGTGGTTAGTGCAACTGATAACGGTGTTTTTTGGCTGGCACCAATAGCATAGCCTCTGTGTGTGCCTTGACACGCACCATTATGAAATGAAACGACATCATTTACACAACCGTACCTGCTAACTTTCCTCTTAATAGCAACATGAGTTGATTGCTTGAGTACGCTACCACATGATTCTGGTCAGACGTGGTCTGATTTCTTACCCACCCGGGCTAATCAGCCTTGGCACCAACAGGAAGCACTAGGCACACGATCGCTGAGACGCTCAAGACCAAAAGACAAAAGAATCTTTCAGTTTTAGGTCAATACCGTTGACACTACTTTCTGTTCCATTTTACGCTCGGATCAACATCTTCTGATAATCGTACAGTCTACCAAGTCGATTGTTACTTACTAAGCTTACCTACAATAACGTAACTAAAAGCGTCCACCGCTGCGTTCGGTCTTTCGTAATATTTGTCAATTCATATGGTTCGCTTGTGCAACTTGGTTCTGCTTCATCCAACTGACCAAATCAAATCAATCTACTCTTAATTAAGGGAAATCGAAATACGCTGTGAGTTTCCCTACTGTTATGCAGACAGAACGTAAGTTGGACGGTCTGATTGCGTCACAGAAGCACCAAAAAGCAGGAGTGCCATTGTTGCCGTAGTAGAGATAACCAGCACGTCGAATTCAGCACAGTTGCGTACATATTACTAGACGTCAGTTTTCTGCCTTAGAATTACTCAACGACTCTTGAAGAACGAACACGCTGAAGGCATCTGTCTTTGGGCAGTCCACCGTAATGTTTTAGCACTTCAGAGGACCTTTGGGACAGTCTTTGTTCCAACGTTCCAATGTCGTTTCCAAGAAATACTTTAAAATGAAGCAAAGCACCATGTTCAAGCCGATTTTTGGGCTGATCGGGTTTTTTAGGTCCTACTGACACCAAATGAGCTGCTCTCGCAATAAAACAGAAGTTGTGTAACTGCATAAATCGGTAAGCTTTGTTTAGGTTCCTGGCAGAACTGGGGAATAGAAGCGCTGAACATATACTGCAAATAGATTCCAAGGCGGTCAATTGCTTTGCGAGAAAGTACAAAGCAGCAAAGAGCTAGATGTGACTTGAAACAGGCTTTCAGTATGAACACTGGAGTAATACCACAGGATTGGAAAAGTAGTTTCTCCGCAAAAATTTAAATGTTTGAATGTCGGACATCTGCAGGTTACAACTCCTAAGCAGGTCTTTAGTAAATGAGTTTAGAGATGGAATGTTCAATTTATAGTACACATTAGAAAGCAGTAATCTTCTATTGACTCGCTATCTCTGAACAGCACCAAAACCTAATCTGGTGCGTATCACTCTCACGCAATTCGTCTTGCAATCTGTACCGTACTGGAAGATAACTTCCTAAGAAGTGGGCACCAGTTACACAAAGCCATTCAGTTCAGCAAAGAGACCATGAGAAAACAGCTCACGGTCCCTGCTGAATTGGATAGCTTTGTTTACAACCAGTAGATGAGTTAGTGCCTTTATATATAGAAACGAAAAGAAACGCAGTGATATTGATTAGCACACGTGCTGAGCACTTGTCATTACACACCACACGCATCTCTGAACGAGTCCGGTGGAATGATGTTTCATGTCCACCGGGATCATTATGTGAGCTACCAATGGTCAATTTTTCCTCACGTCGATGAAGACACATATGCTGCAACTAACGCCATTTAATGGGTTGATATTAGGTAATTATGACTGCCACTACATAACAAGTCCAAGCAGGGCTGACGAGCAGAGGAACATCGGATGGAATAGATCAAGATCAAAGTCAATAAACATTAAAAAAACAGCCGAGTCCACACTGGCATTCGTTGAAATTACTCTTGGTTTTCCATTTAGGGATTTCCTGGTGTGTTCGCCATAAATCATCATTTCTTACTGCCAACTTTGTCAGTCCAACTTTCCCTCTCATGGTAAAATGATGTTAACGGCGTTTTTCAAGTCTTTCTTTCATCGAAACTGAAGATGTATCAAGTGTTCTACAACACTGGCAAGCAGTGTAAAAAAACGAATGAATGGGATGATCAGTCTACTGATATAATTTCATCGCATAAACGCAGAGGCATGGGGTCCTTTGTGCAACTGGAGTTTTCATGTTTACCTAAAAACAAAATGATGAATTACCATTGTGCTCGTGATATGCTAATAATTTCCTTACTTGTTTTCACTTAAAATTTGCCGGAGTGAAGACTTGCAAAGAGAACAATCTCCTAAGCATGGCTGAAAATGTGTTCGTTTTGGCATCGTCGAGAGCTCAGCAGCACTATGATACTTTGAAGACTGATCCTTCATATAATTGTGGTTTAGATCAGGCTAAATTTGATTCAAAATTCACCAAGTTCCCTATTTAATGTGCTTGTCAAAAGTCACTCAACATTCCTGAGAAAAAGATGATGTCGACAGCTACACAATGTCCTGTAATTAGATCCATGGAAGCCAGATGCTTTGCTTCCAGATTTTATATGCACACAGTGCTTTTTTCTGAATTCTAATTCAGATTGACAGCAGTTTTGCGGCAGGGTTACACAGCAACGGACTAAAGGAGCCTTTTTTTTATTTGCTTGTTGACTTTCTCACATGAAGGAATGAGCGACTAAAGACACTTAACCATGATCTGACTTCCAGCCTTCAGGAGTCAACGGTGCTACTGCTCTAAAGAATTAACGTAAGGTACCTTCATTCGCATACTGCGATAAAAGTCAGGCTCTTCTGCCGACGTGGGTTTCTTCACAAGAGCAATCAAGCTGTATGCGTGACAGACAAGTCAGATAAACTAGGCATACCCTGTCTTAGGATAACTCCCTTGGTAGATTGAAAAAGTTATAGTCGTGCGGCAGTGTAGACTAGTCTTGAGGCAACAATTTGAGTTGTGGGCAAATGGACGTTGTGCCGAATCACTGGTGCACCTATCGACAAGAACATTCAAAAATTATAATCTGGATTCAGTCCTGCAATCAGTTAACTGACTCAACAATCAACATGTCCTAATGATAAAAGTATCGCCAACACGCTGCTTGTAAAACAAAACTTGTGGGATTCTATTTGCAATCTGTCTGTCGATCATTCACGATGATATCTGAGTCATTGTTGAGTCGCCTATTGCAATTTAGACAATCTGTAAATAGGTTTTTAATTCAAAGTAAGAACGTACATTTTCTATACTTGGTTGCATAGTGTACTTACGAAACCCAATAGGGTGGTCTGTGTGAGGATCCTTCGTCAGAACTGAATCAGATAAAAGTATTTTACAAAGTCACATTTGGGAGACCCAGCATCAGTAGAGAACCTATTCTCTGTACGCACCACAATTTTATCTGGGTTAACACAGAGATCAGAGGAAGGCTTTAAGCGACTGAGTGATGTACTTTTCTGAATAGGTTTTCGCTTTGTTCGTTTCGGTTAGTTGCTAACTCTGTTTTTAATGTAAAGTACATGTCCTACGTATCGCGTCTAAGGGGAGCGGAAGAAATCTAAACATTCTCCGACGCATTTCATCTATCTGTGTTAACGAAGTACTACAGATAGACTACTCGTGTCATCCGTTGTAAGCAGTCAAATCCAACTAGATGGGACCCTCCTAATATTCTTAGAGTTTCAGTGTAAATGAGCTTCCTTGGTCAAGTGGCTTTCGAGAAACTGTCACGGAGTTTTTGGCAGCTGCGGACATTTTATCAATCAACTTTCCGGCCCGCGCACACACACAGTATAAGAATCTCTGAAATGAAAACCAGTTTTGCTCGTTGGAATAACGTTTCGACTACATCTGGTTTGTGCCGCACCAAACACGATCTTGTACATTTTGGTTTCTATCTGTTTCACATTAGTTTCTCGTCGGCACAGGTTTGCAGAGCACAATCACTTTTCTCTAATCTTTATTCGAAGTGATAGCACGAAGCATCAGATCCTTCATCTCGAAATTCCTTGGAGTATTAGTAATCAATCAATTCACGGATGCACCGAAAATTGTGAAATCCTTGAGGGTTATTTTGAATGGTCACATTGGTCACATTACATTTTAGCCCAATACAAACGATGCAAGTAGCCCCTTAATTTGTTTCGTTTCATTCCGTTGCCAAAGACAGAATAATGTGCATGCATATTCAGCATTGATAACAGCCTCGGAAATATGCATGTACTACCGACTGACCTGCAAGCTTTGACGAGTTCGTACCATATACCATGGCTGGGGGCCTCAGACTTCACAGATGAAAGTGTATTGAGTAGTGAACCTTCGTCGACCAAGCCCTACTATCAATACTCTCATCAGATTAGTAGAAAACCTTCGCAATTTTTGGTTTTAAAGCGTCAAAAAACTGCTACCGGAACCCTGGTTGTCGCATCACATCCTCCTGCTCACAGATGCTTTCGTGATGGGACTGTGACTTGCCGGTAGGATATCAGTTTCGAGACCTTGTTTACCGAATTTTTCGGTTGGATTACTCTGCCACTGAGAGTTAGGCGGGCTGTGGACCAGAAATTGACATGGTTACAGAGCACGTTGTGTCACACTAATAATTCCAAAAACGTGAGTGGCGGGCATCTGTTCGTCCGTCAGTCGACGGCCACATTTGCCATTCTAACTTTAGAAAGGTGTAGTTCATGCAGACGGTCAAGAAAGGTTGCAGTATCGTCATTAAGGTTGGAGTTTTTGGCCGTTCTGTCATGAAACTGTCAGGGCACTCATCTGTATTCGGTTTGACCAGCAGACTCAAAAGAATCTGAACATAATAATTTTATTTGGGATGTCATTCAGCGAAATTTACTGCACTAAGGTGGCTTCATGTTCCAGCAACGTTATTAGTGGTGTGCTACTTCTAGGCAGCGTTTGACCATATCTCGAATATCGTACGAACTGAAACATGAGGCGGCCTTTGTGCAGCTTATTCAGTTGAAGAATACCATAAACGAGAGATTCAGCTGAGACTCAGTTAAGTGGCCCCCTTAAAACCATTTTTTTGCAAATTTCAAATTCCAGTAGAACACAAGTCTGAGGCAAACTCAGAGACTGCGCCTAAGAAGGACAAAACCGGTCGTGGGCTGTCGAATGGTGTGCTCCGTCTTTTCCAAGGCAGTTATGATAGACATCTCTCGTATTTCATGACGTGCAATTGATGAAGGCAGGGCAACTTATCAGAAATTTATCAATCAAGAAGGGTTCGAACAACTCAGACCACAGTGGATAGTTCATAACAGCTACACTTATCATCAGGAGTGAGAAATGTACTGACAAAACTACAACTCTACATTAAGGATTCTATAGATTGTAGTTTTTTCAAATCGAGGAATAGATCACCATCGACAAAAAAACACAATTGTGAGTTCCTGCGTTGCTTGGAACAAGGTTTACCTTGGTTGGACCTTTTGTTTAGTGAAATCGAGATTTGAAGAAAAAATTAACTTTCTTTTGTTCAGTCGATTGATGTTATTCTGGCAACTATTTCAATGGGGTATAATTATAGCAGACTAATGTGTGCTACCATCTTCATCTTGATGGGAAAAATGAAGCTAATCGTCCTATACAGTTAACAAACCTTGTATGATCACTTATGGCACTGTGTACTTATGTGATGTTTTTATTGAACACCATGTGTCGCAAGTCTTTTATCCTACATCAGTGCCTGTTCTACGGGCAGAATCTCAGTCTCTTATCAAGATATTTCCGATTTTACTTAATCATTATCCGCAGTCGAGGAATAGATCACTCTGGGAACTTGGAGTCATGTCCCCAAGGCGATTATGTAATGATGGTCAACAACTGCGTGAAACGGATCAATCAGAGAGGATGGCCTTGCATGTAGGAATTCCTAACCGGTAGCGTGCGATTTTACATGTTTTGGCCAGATGATTTTGGTTTTTGGGAAAGCATGACGCAGAACAAACAAGCGACAGTATCAGAACTTGAACCGCCTTATCTGAACTGTACTCATTTTGAAGAGTGCAATCACCCCATTCAGACTGCTATTTTCTAGACGACCCACTGATGATTCATAAGATTTGATGGTTCACAGGCAATTTGTCTGAAACAATCGTCCCAGGAGAGATGCTTGGATGGGGGAGGGGAGAGGAATCATCACGGAACAGCTCCGGACGACCTACGAAAATGGTCAATTTCGTAAAGACTGCTGTGATCCATTAGGGAAAAGTTTGACACACTGTCCGATCTGAGTTGTTTTTGAAGCTACGGTACACTCTCTGTACAACGTCCCTGAACAGAAAAGCAAAGCAAATTGAATCGTAAAAGAGATGTGACTGGGGTCTGGAAGGAAGAATAGTCTGAAACTACGACGGTCGTGCGCAGCCACATGGTTGTAAAGATGAGGAAGACGCTAGAGCGATGAACGTTAGATACTCAGAATACTGTTTGTATTTTTCCCATAAACTACTATGAATTATAATGAGGGACACATTTGAGTCCTGCATTCACGATCAACATAAAAACATAACTAGCCCCAAATAAACCAATTTTAAAAAACGTCACATTTTCCTCTCCACAAAAATGTATGCTGATACACATGAAGCAGGCTAAAGGACAAACGCCTTCTGACGGGGAGAGAATCCGGCACCTGCCGCCAACGGAATGTGTGCTTCACAAATTCAGTCACGCGGATGCTGGCCCAAGTTGCACACATTCACTCTGGAGCCAAGGTGATTCGTCACTTACCCGCCCAATGGAATTAACATTGGATGTCCGGTAACGCCATCGGTGAGTCACATGTGAGACATCCGCCATGAGTTGGACGTTGAAATTACCCAGATTCCCACTGGGTATCGGTTTGGACTGATTAAGACTAGGCAGGGAGCTGTAAATTCTTGAGTACGAACACAGGCACACAACGCAAAGGCGTACGTGAACTGCGGAACTTGAGTTTTACGCTTCACACTCACTTAGACATTGCCGGATGTTTGGCAGTGGAAATCTCTAACATATGTGAAAAAGCAAAAGATTCTGTTACTAACTTACTTTTTTGATTCTTCACACCGTGGCTTAATGAATTGTTGGGGAAAAACCAGTTAGCCTTCGGTCGAATGAAATTCCCCAAGGTTTCTAAAAAAACATATGAATCACGCGATCGCGGAAAAGTTTATAGAAGTGTGCCTATTTTTAAACTCAGCACAAATAACTGTCTGTCTGTGCCATGAGAAAAAGTGTTTCCCACATGGGCAGCGTGAGTGCGAGGTAGCTCAGTGGTTAAGGCGCAAACTTGCTAACCGAAAGGTCCGTGGTTCGAACCCAGCTACTTCATCTCGAATGTTCCTGTCTAGGCTTGTGCTACCTGGCCGTATCTCAGCCCTCGTGCTTATTTCGGATGGCATGGCAGCTACGCACCAAAACGATGTTACAGCTGAACGATTTTTAGCAGCATGCTGTCTGTTTTATATTTCCCAAAGCAGCAACCCTGGCAACTCCTTTCCTTGTCATGTTGTCCTGTTTAGAAGAAAACTCGCATACTCTAGTCTGAATCAACACTCGCAGGCAAGCACGCACGCAGCTGTAACGATCCTAGCCAATTTTGTTATTCTCCAGGTGCTTTTTGGTGGGGTTCGAAGTGAAGAAAAACAATGGCTGAATGAGCCTTTCCAGGGTAGTTGGATAATTCTCGCATGATGGGCTTAGAACCTTCTTCCCAGTATCACTTTGATGGATACGCCCATAGAGATTCATCTTAATTTAACCTATCTGTAATGGATGTCGCTCGTATTCTCCTGGTAATATCATGCGAAACCAGTCATTTGCTCCTGTTCTTCCTCTGACCAACAAAACGATTAGAAGTTGCTAGGTATCCACCTATCGTCAGTCACTCATCGCAAATTTGATTCTTGCGGCAATAATCCATCACGACCTAAGTATCAAAAATCGTCTACAACCAAGTTGGTGCAGCACAGACGTCCGATGTGACAAGTAAAAAACTTACTGACCGTCAGAAACACGCTGGGATTTTGCTCAGACACGGGTGTTTCTAAGTGAGCAACAGACAATACCCTTACTTGACAATTTTTCCAAGCTTCACGTCGGTTAAATAGCCTGATTCGTCCACCTGATCGGTTCGGTGCATACGCTCCGCACCGAAATCCCCCGTTGTGGTCTCTAGCCTGTCAGATCTTGGGTAAGTGAAAAACGTCCAAAGAATGTTGGGGGGAAGGGGGCGAGAGTGACCCAGCAATACTACATTTAGCTCAGTTTGATTACATTGACTTTCCTATACTCGAAGTACTTTGTGCTCCCTTTATCATTGGAAAGTGACTGAAGAACCATTTTCTTCTTATTAAGATGATTCTACGTCAAACATGAGCTTAGAATTTAAAATGCGATTTTTCGATTCATAATTAGTCGAACTATGAGAGCCCAATTGATCTGCTATTGCCTGTGCCATCAGTCGATTGCACTGATTGCGAGGGAGTGAACTGGAAACATGTGAAGAAATAATTTCTATTCATTCTCTTCTGAACATTGACTTCGAGGATTAGTTGATTGCACTGCCATTCGGACTGTTAGATACACAGCCGGAAACAATTTCTTTAACAACCTGGCTCATAGGTCCTTAGTCGAGGATCAGAAATAAAGCGCGTCTTGTGGGGAAATTCCGAAGGCAAACTAAATAGTTCGGGCTGCCGTCTGCCATTCGGAGAGGGCACGTCTGACGGAGAAGGATCAACTGAGCGAACGAGACGCTGAAAACTGATCAATAGATATCGCTTTTTGAAATTTTTATTATTGACGTTGATTTTGCTATGTCATGTGACCCCCTCGGCGAAATCTACCATTCTGCACTACGATGCCATGTTGATTGACACAAGGTACATCCGTGTTTATGGGCCGCAGAAAAAGTATTCGAAGGCTAAGCAGCTGTTGGTGCTGTTTAGAGTGATCGATCAAACGTATACTATTGTAGGTGTTGTTATTACCGGTAGGAGCTGAGTTGAATCTGTTTTTGATATTTTTACCTATTCTCCACCAGAGGGTTGAACTGATATGACTTACCCAGGCCCACTAGTTGGCATTGATCATTAATACTAGCGTGTTCGCTGCAAATTACTGGTCTACCAACCTAGCTAACAACATGGACTTGGGTCATGGCTCTGAACAAGGCTTCCGTCATTGGCCAGTCTTGACTGGCCGAGGATCATCTCTACAACTTAGTACTGATGTGTAATCTTAAGTTCCTCCAGTTTGACTGCACTGCTGGTTAGTGTCCAACTTGACCTACGATATCAGCTGCACTGGTGGTGGATTCCCTTCATTGGCTTCTTTAATATGTGCTACTAGGGAGGTAGGAGGTGCTTTCTAATTTCAACATTTGAAACCATTTCAGAGAGGCATCTCAGTACCTGGCTTATTGTACTGCGTGTCCAAATCAAGGTGCCTGGACAGGCGAAAAAGTTTGGTGACAAGGCGAGTGGAGCTGGTCACTCTGATATACCGGTGTAATGAGATATCCGAGATTTGTGTTTTGTGGGATTGAGTCAAGGCTTAATCTTCAAAACACTGCTTCCTCTGATAGTTTAAGTTGATTCATCCCTGTATCTTCCCAGTTTCCACGTCCTCAATTCAGATCCCGACAATTCAGTTCTCATTTCAGAGAGAAGACAAGATAGCTCAGTGGTTAGAGAGCGAATTTACTGACCGGAAGGTCCGTGGTTCGAACTTGTCATCTCGACTTTCCCTGTCTAGGCTTGGACAATCTGGCAGTATCTCAGCCCTCGTGCTTATTTAGAGTGGCATGGCAGTTAGGCACCGAAAGGGTGTTACAGCTGGAAGATTATCTAATCATTGTTACTTCATAGGGTAGACGCTGCCAGACATACACGTACATTTTTGTGCACTCCGCACATTTATCCACCAATCTTATTCCCTCTGGTCTGCACTGGCGCCAAAAGCCTAAATACAGTGCCACTTGGCGCTTTGTACAAATCATCTAAGAATCTCGAACTATGCGCAGTTGTCCAGCGGTTTGACCACTACTAACTGGCAAATCAGATTCGGATGCCAGCTATTCAGCTGTCATCTCATCAGCACGGGTAACCTAGAGCTTTGTACTTTTTGGTTCTAGAAATAGATGTGATGTCCTAATCATCAGGGACAGCGAACGCACCCTGAACACCCCGCACACTCCGTGTTCGCGATGGCAGTCGGTGACTGAATTGGCGACATGCAAGGGTTACGTAACAAGAAGGCTGTATATTTCGGTCAGGAAGAATTTTACTCAAATATTTAAATTGCGAGAGGTGCCACTTTTGGCAATACGCGTGGTCGCTGGGTCATAAACTGGGAATGTTTTTGCGACTGTTTGAACAGATTGTGTGATGAACTGATTTGCTGCGAATTGACTGCGACGAACTGATTACGATAGATCTATCACTTGCACTTTTCTAACTGGAAGGGGAATGTAGTAGGCAAAATAACGTTTTTGAAACGGCTGGACATAATAGTTTCGGAGCTCATAGCTTATCTATGCATGGTCTAATAAGGTAGGCTGTTGTGTTCAGATCACTCTCGCTCGAGCAGTCTCCATCATGCCATTCTGGTTAGTTCACACCAAAGGTGGGGAACAATAGATTCGAGATTATCGGCTATTGCCGATGTCGTATGAATTTTACGGGGATTTGAATACCGCTTGTGTGAAATGCGGGGCATGTTTGTCACCACTACTTCACCAGCACATTTCCCAGGCATCTGAACTATCAGGTCTGAACAGGTGGACGGTTACCAGCTGGAATGATATAACGTGTATCGCATTTGCGTTACTCTCGCATGAACACCATATTTTTGTTTTCTGAACAGGCGAATGTCCTCATGCATGAGGGATTTCATTGGTTATCCCGAATGACGATCCATCAGCTGCTCTGGCTGTGTCAATGGCTTGACCAGTTTGTCAGGACTGGTGCGGACTCACCAGAACAATTGTGCCAAGACACGAGATTAGCTATTCAAAGGAGAGTAATGTGAATGTGAATTCCAGAAAGCCAGCAACCACGTATGACTAGTTTGCCCAAAGCCCTGAACGACGACCAAAAGCCCATGATAAAAATGAAGGTAGCGAACAAAGCCTACTCTGTTACTCGTCACCTTGACCAGTACATCACACATATATAAGATACTCAACGGAAATCACTGTTATGTGTGTGAGAAAAGATGGGAGAAACAAGGGCCGATGGGTCACGGAGTCGAATGAACTGCGTCACTGTCGTGCAACTTTGTGGAGGGAAATTATTCGCAGGCTAACTCAAGCTTCTAGGTCGTCCAAATTTTTCCTTTAAGCTCGGAGTTCGGGCTCACGCAGACAGATTCCGATGACTCGTGCAATGGATAAATGTCTGAATCGCATCAGTTTTGATTGGTTCAGGGGTACTCGGTCTATGAGTTGGAAGGTGAGCTTCGGCTAGATGTGACACAATCGCAATTGAGCTATGTTCCCTCCAACTACCAGATTAGCGGGCATATGGGTAACATCAGTTGCATGTCCCAGCCTTCTGGAAACTAGCCCGACAAGCGCGTCTGCCTTGACTGAATATTGTTTAGTACTCAGCTTCGTAGACTGTATAGTTTTTGGTACAATTTGTTGTGGATATCCGTTGCGCCTAAATCCATGTTCCGAACATTTCAGTTTCTTATGCAGGCAGTCAGTCAAACATCTAATAAAATCCCGCTTTGGTTGCCACGGAACAAAGCCATCAAAGTGAAAATATTGATCTGTCCAAGCTTGTTTTCTGTGGACTTTGCGCCGTATTGTACCATCCGCCTCCATAAGAATGCGAACATAAAGAGCATTTGTCTAGCAGCTGCACTCAGGTTCAAGGGTAAACTTGAAATTAGTGTAAACTGAATTTAAACAGTTTATCACGTCAGCCGGGCTGATAATATCACCAGCAGGTAGGAATGGTTGCGGATTTGTAAAATTCACGTTCGTATCACTCTTGTTTGAACAGTCCTCCTCCTGTCGTGATAGGATAGTGGTAACATGCTTGCCTCACATTTCGGATGCCCGGAGTTCGATCCAGGCCACGATCAATGATATGCGCCACTGCTGAAATTTGATGAGCCAAACTCGAGACTAGGGCTTCACCTTCTTGGTGGGGACTCACCAGAATAATTGCGCCTCTACAAGAGGGTTGATATTGACCTAAGTCACCGGGCGGAAGGATCCATGCTTGACTGGATACCCGTTGACAGTCACCTCTGCGCGATTCGTCTGGCAACGTCTGTGAAGGAATCTCACCAGCGGGAAGTTGATCGATGTGTGTTTATCATGTCTGCTTACGCCCCAACTGACTGTAGCTCCGACGCCGTCAAAGACACGTTTTATGGCGCTCTGAATGCCTGTTGCGGCAAGCTAAAAGATCGGATATCGTTGTGATCGCTGGAGATCTGAGTGCACAAGTGGGCAGGCTTCACGCATCTGAGACTCAGTTAGGTGGTCGACATGGACTGGACTCTGTACGTACCAACAACGGTAAAGATTGCTTCAGCTGTGTGCTGACCACAGGCTGTTATTATGCGGTACAAACTTCCGAAATAGCGGAAAACGTCTGGCCACATGGTTCCCTCTAACGGCGGGCCGGGCACGAACTCAAATCAGTCACATTGCCTTCAGTTGCCGGTGGAGCGGATCAGTAACTGATTGCCGGTCGTTTTGGAACACATTTGTGGATTCTGACCACGCACTCGTCAAGGGTCCCTTCTCCCTTTATTTTCCAGGGCCGCGTAAGGTGCGGAAAAATCGCCTGGCATCTGTAAGACTGGCAAATCCGGATGTCACACGAATTTACCAGGATCGTCTTCTAGGGTCTCCTCCAAATGCTTTGCCATGAGATGTGAATTCATACTGGGACGAGATCGCCACTTATTTGCACAGTGCTGGGAGTTTTGCTTGTGGCACGGCCCTACCAAGCTCACTCAAGCACTGGATATCAGGCAGCACGGTGGAACTGCTTAAATCTCGAAGTATTATCCCAGCCGGTCCCGAACATAACTTGACGCAACGAATAATCGAACGTCAAGTGAAGATGAGCATGCGCACCGACCGTGAAGTCTGGTGGACACAGAAAGCCAAGGAAATGGAAGAGGCTCAGAAAGTCGTTAATGCCAAAGATTATTTCAGTTGATTCGCGCGACCGGCCCCCGGAAACCACCTGTGAGCGAAACCATTACAGATCGGAATGGAGTGATCATCTTGAATAAAGAAGAATGCCTGGACCGGTGGGCCGAATACTTAGAAAAACAGTTATCCTGGCCACCAGCTGCCACTCATCTGGAGCGCATTGTTGACGTAGAACCCTGGACGGTGAACGTGGAACCTCCACGGCCTCGGAGGTGTGCGTATGTTCTCTCAAGCGCCACCGAGCTTCTGGTCCGGATGACCTCGCACCCGCATTGTTCAAAGATGGGGGTGAAATCCTCAGTCAGCGTTTGTCTGATCTGTCTGCCTGCATTTTGGAAAAGGAGGCTGTCCCAGACAACTGGGGAGAGTCGGTGATAGTGCCTATTTGCAAAAAAGGGGCTCTTAGTGAGTGTGGTAACTACATGGGGGGATCAGCTTAACCTTGGTTGTAACGAGGCTGCTGGCGTCACTTGTGCTTCGTCGCCTTATGGTGACTCGTGAAACAGTGACCAAAGTCATCCCGTCCTTTGGTATGCACTTTGCACCCACAAAGTGTAGGGTCATTCCCCTGGACATGCAATCACTAAACACACCACTTACAATCCAGGGAGAGACATTCGAAGTTGTGGAGCGTTTTACGTACCATGGAAGTTGTATCGTGTGACAGATGAGATAAGTGCACGAATCTGCAAGTCTCTGGTCGAGTACGCTTATTTGAGACACCTATGACGTCAAAGCGGTATATCCCTGAATCTCAAGGGACGTGTGTATCAAGCTACAGTGCGGGCTGTTTTGTTGTATGGCTGTGAGACTTGGCCTGTTCGAGCAGCGGAACTGAGAGGTCTTCAGGTGTTCGGCAATCGTTGTCTCAGAACCATAGCCCGTGTGGCTTGGTGTCGACGAATCTGTAACGAGGCAATTAGAAAGCGAGTTTTCGGTTGTGCATCGAGGAAACCAGAAGCTGCGTCGGTTAGGCATCGTTTACCGAAGTGAGTGCTGTTTTCCGTGCCCGATTCAGAATGGCAGAAGCAGAAAGGTGGCCAACCCTTGACCTGGAAGAAAGGCGTGAAAGAGAATACGAAGTGTTTGGGTGCTACCCGCCTACCAGGATGGTGACCGCATGATCCCCACTGTGCCTAGTTGGAGACGCTGCAAGATATGGCTGCTAATCGATGTTTTTGTCAGTTTCTATCCTGAATGTCTGAATGAGTTTCTGGAGGTGTAGTCGCCTCGGAATGATTGTAGTAAGCTAGCACTAAGTCCCTTCCCTGTCCTTCCTTACTCTTTTCTTCACAGTAGGGCTTTCAAATAAATCATAGTTGTACGGCATCGAGGCATTAGTGTTGAACACTGACGCCATGCTCTCCATGATGATAATGATGATGATGACGATGACAATGATGAAGCACAAGAGGAAAACTGTTCAAGCGGGTGACGTAAACGTGAATTCTACAAATGGCCATACAATGTCATTTGTCTACTGGGAGCAGTGCTGGATACCATTATCATTGTTGTGCCAGGCCAAAGAAGCTTGGCAAACGTCGATGTCAGCTGACGTTCAACAGGTTGATTTGACTACCCTGACTGATAAGGAATCTTGCTCTGTGCAGCTCAGATAGGAGTTCGTCCGTGGGGAACTGGGTCAAATGGCACTGCAACACATGTTCGCATTACTGAAAGTGTTTACTGTGGCTGAACTCTCATAACGCGATAAGTGAAGTAGATATCTGATCTGACCTTTGAGGCTCGTGTCATGTGTGATACAGGCTTACTGGTAAGCTGAACCAACAAAATACGCTTTGTACGCATTCGCCACCGTTGTACTGAATTCCATTCGACCACCACCGACTGCGTGACTACATGTCACCGTATAATGGAATTTACTAAGTAATTAGGTGTACTGGGTATATAAGTCGGGACACTTCGTAGTAGAAGTCAAGTGAGTGTTCCAGTTATATCCCATTTACTATCCACGAGGAGGCATTTTTAGTTTTTTGAAGCGCCGACGGGACTGAGAAAAAGTACTATTATTCATCGTCAGTTCAGAATGTCAAATTGTAACATTTACTTTTACAGTACAGCGATTGATTTGGTTGGGAATACCGATTTTCCCAAGATTCTGTTTGCAAACCATTTATTTCGACTCATTTTGTTTAATCAGCCGAAGAGTTGGAAAAAATTACTAGTTTTAGCTAGATGTTCACCACCTCAATGTGGAAAATTATGAACGAAGTTCCTACTGTAGTTTGACTGTAAGCCCCATTTTCTTACTATTCTATAAGCTTGCGATAGGATACTGCAATGAGCTGACGTCACCAATGGACTCAGCACAGAGTAGAACAAACCTAATAATGTGGGCCATAAGAATAGTACCCTTGTGACCTCAGTGGGTACACAATAAATTAATCATTCACGATGTAAATAAACCAGTCAAGTTTCTTTGGACTCTTTTGGCTGTTCTGGCCATTAAAGGTAGGTGACATTTAGTGCTAATTAATACCAGCTAAACGAGTTCATTAAAAAACGAAGGATAAGCTTGATCCTCTGAGTAGGTCTCCGAAATTCATTCAACTGGACTAGTTCTCAAGCCTTTGGAATTTGAAACGACAGGAAGCGAGTAGAGAACAGGCAAATTTTTTAAAAAATTCCTGTGGTTCCAAGTAAGCATTGACTACCTCTTATCATAAAATTACCAACCGCGTCGTCATATGTGGCCTTTTTTGAAGATTTAATGACAGTCTTCAGTCGTTCAGGCAATATATCTTTAAAGCTGCCACTAGACAACCACCGCATCTCAAAAACCTCAGTGAATTTTGTTTGTTTTATGGTTTCCAGAAGGGATAAAAATCGCGTCTGCACGCAATGTATTCCGCCAAAGATAGACGAACCTGGAAGTGGTTTGTCTAATTTGCCGTTTCCATTAACAAACCACCATGTAAGCGAGTAACTTCTTTGAAGTTATTGGAGAAAGTGTAGCCAGTTTTGTCACCCCCAGGTATGATTTCGATTTTAACATTATTGTACACGGGGCCAGATGCCAGCCACCTTGTCGTATAAACTGAGACAAACCCCATGGAGAGCAGGTCGCACCATCCGGTCTGAACCCGCTATTGCTGATGATGGTGTCGATCTGCTGTTTGGCTTAGTTCAGTCCATGTGGGAGAACCGTTGTCACCTAATCAGGCATCCCTTTACGGTGCACAAAATCCAACATGTACTAATTTTTATTTAGAACCTGAAAAATAACCTAATAGATTTGAGCACACACACGGCTGGAAACATGGGAATAAAAGGTAATAGCGTCAATGACCTCATGCTGTTGGTAGGCACCGCACCAGTAACCTTCTGATGAGAAACACGGATTCAGAAGTGTCCTCGAGCGTATCGTAAAAGGTAGACGCGAAATAGGGTTAAACTACGAGCTAATCTAGGATTGTTTCCATCAATATTAGAAACAATACAATAATGACCCTTTATTCGCTGCTGGAGTCAGGCTACCAGGTTCGGCCTAACGTGTGAGCTTCTTCTGCAGGAAAGGAAGGAACCCTGTGAAAAAAAGTGGATCTAGCTTACTGCTTCTCAGCGGAGAAAATTTCAAAAGAAAAACCTATGTTGGAATGGAGACTCCCGGATCGGAAGACAACATCCAGTCGGAGAATGACAGTTGGTCAGGTTCATATGAGGCTTGGATCACTTAACTCTGGCGCTTACTATTGTTTCAGCCTTTCGTTTTTGTTGTTCGCTGAATACAGTGTCTATGCATAACAAAAGTACTGTCAGCAATTTTTTGCTAGTATTGTAGTGAGTGTTCAATCTTGTTCTTATGGCGTATCAAGGAAATGCCGCACGGTTAAAAATCAACCTGTTGTGGAAATAGCATACCCCATTTGGGCGCGATATTCTTAACCTTGCCTCAGGGCTGCAGATTTTGCAACTCCCTTTGCGACCCAAGCAGGTATATTTGCCCAAGTTAGCCACTGGTCGGACTATCTGAAATGTAGCAATGATTCTGCCTTCGTGTTTACAACCCCACGGAACCAGATAGCGGGGGAGGTAGACGAGTCTCGCAAGCAATCGGATGGATAAAACATTACTCAGACCTTTCCTGAAATAAAGTAGATATGTACAGCCAGAGAGGATGCTTGTTCAGTTTGCCAAGCAGTTGGTTGTCCTCAGAAGATGGCCTATCCTTTCGTAGTCCTACTGTTCTATCTAGTTCTATCTAGTAGGTCGATAAGAATCCGTGTCATGCCCGCTATTATTACGTTCGCTGCATGTTCGCTTTCCTTGGTTTTTCTTTCCACAACCTCTCACATTCTACGTTTCTATGAGAAACCTTTCGCTGTTCAAGTCAGACCAATAAAAGCCTCATGATACGGGAATAAGGTTGATTTCAATTCATTATCGTCCCAGAGTGTGCACCTTTCGGTAAGAACGATGCTGGTGGATAACAGGCGGTAGGAAAAAACCGTGTTGATGTCACTGTCGCCCCTGAAGTTGGGTATTTGCGGCAGCCAGTGAGCTTGCAATCAACAGCCTGTGAAGCCCTGTGAGCATCATAGTCACCGTCCATTGTAAGTCGGGTGCAGGTGAGTTTCATAGTGCAAACTACCGTACCATTTTCAGGAAATATTTGCCACTTAGTTACTTCGACAACTTGTGTTACAAACAATCATTTTCAACAGCCTTACGAGTAGTGTTACTTCTAGACGATGTATTGCGACATCTCGAATATAGTACCAGCTGAAACATGGAACAGCCTTGTGCGGTACATCCATTTGTGTAAGATTACCATAAACGAGCGTTTCAGCTGGGTTCAGCTGGGTCTGTCATCAAAACCAAATCACTTCGTAAGTGAGGGTGTTTGGTGAAACTCGGGTAGTGCTGCCTTTGAGGTTCCACCGTAAGTCCTCCATAAATTTCTCTGTTTTGTGCCGATATGTTTGTAAAATTCGAGCTTAAAAATGATCCAATAAGCAAGACAACAAGATAAGTGAAATTAGTATATCGTTGCAGAGATTTATTCCCCATTTAGTTCACTTTCGCAAAGCAAGAGCAGAGTAAGTGTAATGACTCGAGTTTTATCTGCGTACTACTTGTGAGTAGTTTTTGCACTATCTGTATTAGGAAAAATTCGGGGAATGGTCTACGAAGAATTAACTATTGGGAGCATGACTGCATCACCATCCACGGTGAGGCATAAGTGATGGACCTGCTACTTCTTCCGGTTAAACTAGGACCTAAATTGCTGGCACATCGTTTCTAGGACTACTTCTTGGGACGCGATCACAACTGAATTATTTCCTAACACAGAACCGCAAGTAGTTTACCTGTTCTTCGCTTCGTCACAATTCGTTGTGATGTACGGAGATCAGAAGACACGAACGTAATTTCGGGAATGTATGTCCGGTATCAGTGGAGGTTGCCGTACAGTGCAGTGTGAGAGGATAGACCACTCACAGCATGGTGCCGCACCTTCAATGCAAGCATCACACATGACTGGTCATAAGGGTATCGATGTTCTGAGAGGTCGACTTGTTGACTAACTGTGTGGCAACAAGCGCAACTGCGCTGCCATCCTGCCAGTATGCAACTGCGGCACGGTAGAAAGTCGAAGCGGAATTACCGGAAGGTTGACTCTGCTAATACTTCAGATAGTGTGAGAGAGAAACAGGGATGATCTAAACAATTTACACACATCTGTAAAACTGTTATTGTTCAGGGGGGTGGTGGCTAGAAACGGACAGGTTTGCTCCATACTGTTACCCGACAGTCGGAACAGCACAATAGCTCCACAACAACTGACACCAATAAAATCAAAATAGGCAGAACATAGGAATATAAGTCTATGTTTAAGTCGCAATGGGATACTGATGAAATTTTAAGCTTACCTCTACCATTGTCATCATGTAGACCATGTAGAATTAGACCATGTACGGTTTGTACGGCGGTTGTGACTGCCACCGTACCGCACTGAAAGCAGCAACTGATGGTGTGGAGCGGTGAATATTAAACCAATGATGGGCGTCTTCTACTGCTGAATAGATCGTGGCGAGCTATGCACCGAAGCCAGCAACGTGAATACCTGTTCGTTATTGGGTTTGTTATTTCTGGTAGGTCATAACTGAGCCTTGAGGGACAGGCTTTGAGCGTCCTCAAAAGACCGGTTGATTCTGTCACGGCTTGAATGCAGCATAGTTGGCCGCTGATTGACTTTTCACAGACAATCTGGCCCAGTCGAAAAATTGCAGAGACGAACGTGCCGGTTTGCATACCGGCTACCAACCCCTACTTGAATTATCCAGCGCAGACGACGACTGCAACTGTTTAAAACTAATGTATTTTTGCGTGAGTTTTTTGAGACATATAGGGCCTGGAAACGTTGTCCTAGGCAAAACCCATCAACAGGTATAGAAGCATATATAAGAGGCTGTGTAGTTTCGTTTGAGTGAAAGAACGGATCAGGTGGCTGCGACGAACACTTTCGAATATACCATGGGGTGAAGAAACCTCGTTGAAATAACCATGTCTCGCTGCCTATGACGAAGAGGAAAGACCTGATTTCTCTGATAAAACGTTTACAGGAGTCGATGAATGTCAACGGGTGAACTTATTGATTTACCAGCTTCAGACTTGCTCGAAACTGGCGGCATAACAAAACAACATCGATGGAAACAAATCGCACAAACAACGAAAAATTGCTAGTGGATTTAAATCGCACAAGCTCAAAAACAGTGGTTGAATGGTTTCTCCTGTCATTCCGCTGGTCAGCAGCTGTTGTTGCGTTATCAAGACAACAGCACAAGGATTTCATACTGGTGTGCAACGTAAGCATGTGTTATTCTGAACTTTCACGGAAATCTCATTGTACTCAGCATCTTAATGGCTATTTGTTGAATCATCAACGGACTTGCTTCATCAAGGCAGACCACTGGACCGTCGCTAGCAGCAGTCTTGTAGTTTACTGCTCCAATTTTACCAGAGCGCCAGTGTCTACGTTCGACGCCCAGAACATTTCTAGAATGCTTCTCTAGGCTGACACAACAGGTCTCCAATGCTCATTGACTTATTTCCAGTCTGTCATTTTATCTTTCTTGATAAGCAGTCTCCAGCCAGGATGAATATATGGGTGGATGTTTTCCCTTCCGGCACTTTATGCTTGTTTTTAGAGCTTATCCGGTTAAATATGAACTGTACTAAACGGTTAACTGACGTAGGTTTTCGTTGTTCAAAGTGGAAATCATAAGACACCTCACTTTTGTTTAAGTAATAGTATTCGGCAAACAGCCTATTTAAGTTTCGTCAAATGTTTTGAGAAGCAGTTTAGGTGGTTAGAATATCTCGTCGCTTTCAAAATGGCGTTCGAATTTCTTCCCGGATATTAACTTGTTAGCTTCGTCCACTGTATCGGAAAGACAGGTAGGCAGTTATCATCTGAACTTGGAAGGGTTTACTGCCGGTACACAGATTTTGTCAACACAAGCGATGCGTTACTTACGCATTCAACCAATCATCAAATAGGGACAAAACGGGTTTCAGATTCAACATTTTTTGCGACGTTGACCCCAGACCGGCTACCGTTAGTGGTGATATCTTCGATTGTGATAAGCTTAAAAGATTACAATAGGTGTCTGGCAGGATAGAGTTAACCAGGTGACGTTTGTCTTAGAATTTAGAGCGTCAGTGAACACCATACCGATTTTAACATCTCCCCATTTAAACGGCTATTTGTAGTGCATAAACCCACTTCATTAAATTGTACAACTTGTCTACAAGTCCAAACTCGGATGGATAGTAATTCGAAGACGTTCATCATCCCTTGTGTAGCTAATTTTGTACCATTTCGTGCATGACTAGGTCTTTGAAGCCGCAAGTCTCTGCTGAGTAGTTTGTGTTGAAACTGACTAAGATTTTCCCCGGACGCAGAAAAAAATATGTTTACAACCAAGTTGGCAAAAGCTCTTTAGCTCAAAGTAAGTTTCTCGAGTCGTCCTACTATGTTTAAAAATGGCCCCAATAAAATGTATACTTTTTTACTAACATTCAGGACTACTTTCTCTTATACTAACTACTCTGTTTCACGAAAGCAGTTAGATGAACTGTCCGTAACTTGGTCATAAATTAAAAATCCAGGCTAGCCAGACAGTCGGAATTAACAACTCTTTCTCTCCACGTTCGATGTAACATGACCTTCAAACACGTAGTGTCCCATTTTCAAATGAGCTTGGAAAGGGTTAAGTCTGAGTGTGGTTAAGGTGGAGCATCTCATATCAGTTGATATCTCAAAGAACGTCGATTGCATATGCATTTGTCTGTAATGATCTGGTGACCAGGTAACCACCGGGTTTCACTGCTGTCTGAAGTACAGACTGGCTGCTTAATGCCACGTGTTAGACAAATTAGAAAATTTCACATTAGTTCAGTCTGTTCCGGGTGTTTTGGGGCCTCAAGGTTGTCTAACGATCGTGTATTTATTCACATTTTCGATAATTCTAACTCACCACCTCGATGTTTTTTTTTCAAAAAGAACTACATATCCGCTGTAGTGATTTGGGTGGCATTGACCAAAGGTTTTGTGTATTTATTCGAAAAGCAACTAACAAAGGTTTTTAAATACTTACATTCTCGTTAGAACAATTCCTCTCCTGTCCTGACACAATTATTCTGGTTAATCTACACAGAAGAGGCGAAACAATGAACTTGAGTTTCGCTCTAAATGGAACTCATCAGCAGTGAATACCCCAGGATTTGAACTCTGTAGTTTTGACATCCAAGGCGAGCATCTTACCCAACTGAAGCTCGATGCAACTGAATTATCACGTCTACACAGGCGGACGTTTGAACAATATAATCTGTCCAAACGAATCCTAGTTTCTTTGACGGGATTGGTCGCATAGTGTATTTTTCGCACCACCCAAGCAGCTGACAGCATTTCAGTGAGTATGAGCTGCGTTAGGGGAGTTCATCTGGTTGACGACAAGTGGGTTTCCCAAGCTCAGGGTCATATTTAATCCGCAGAGGTGAATACGCTTGTGAAAATTAGGGCGCGACCTTCCTGTGAACGTCTTCTAAAGGACAGTGTGATTGTCATAAATTTACATGTTGGAGGCACAATCATTCATGACTCATTAATACATCAGGACATTTGACTCTGCCAATTTTCATTCCGGCCACCACGTTTTATCCTCTTTGATCTGCCTCGTGTGCGACATTTCGGTCTTTGGAAAGTCATCTCTGTCCACCTACGGAGCTTTCAGCTTGCTTTCCCCTTTGTTGACTTGTTTTCGTGCGGAAAGTTCTGTTCTATACACGACGACAGTCTATGCTGGAAAGTCGGGATGCACTGTACAGCCTATGTGACCGCATAATCTGATCTGGTTTCAAGTCACTTGCGCAGTGTCTATGTGTTTTGAAGCCTTCAAAGTGTGTACATGCTCGACCTATTTCAACGGCGTTGGGATTAATCTTCCACTCATCTAGATTTGTCTGACACTCTTCCGTGCGTGAAGCAATAAACACACAATATACCACACATCACCTCAAAAGACAACTCCTCACATCGCCGCAACTTAATTTGAGGAAAACCAAACAATACTGTAAACGAAGATACTTTATCATGGAAAAGTTTATAATTTTTCACGAAGCAGAATGAAAACCAGAGGTCAGCTCAGAGATTTCAAAGTCCCGATGTCTAGTACCTGAACTGATCTTACAAATGAGCAAATACTAGTGTAGGAAGTATAATGTTGAAACAACCTTCTGAATTTGATGTTCAGATCACAGAGATGTTTCACATGGGCCGTAGAAATTTCTGCGCTCCTTGGTAAGGGTAGGCATCAACTCCGACTTTTAAGCCTCAAGGGGCAGCTCTTCATTGTTTAGTTTTTATCTCATATTCAAATTTCAACGTGTCATTAAAAGTTATTCGTATTCAGCGGCGACTATATCCTGGTATATGATGTCAACTTGCAGACCAAACAGAGTGAATCAGAACCTGAGCAACTTGATGAGATTGACCAGTTGCCACGAAAAAGCGATTGTAATGGATAGTCGTAATACGCTGCTCATAAGTTCGTTGAAAACTCTTCGACACCGCACGATCGGCTTCGCCCTTCTTGGGGCTCATCGGGTAGGCGCAGTCCCCGAGTTTCCGTTAACCTTATGTTCTGCCTGAACCTAAACTGTACGAAATTAGCGAACTACACTAATTTGCATACCAATTTAGTTTTGACAGGTGACCCACTTGGAACCCAACTGAATCTCTCCTTTATGATGTTTTTAAGCAACTGACTGTGCTACACCAGGCCGCCTCATGTTCCATTTGGTACCTGATAATCCCCAAAAGGGCTGTCGAAGAGTTTTCAGCAACCTTATGAGTAGTGTATTACGTCTTACATGTACCGCGATATCTCGAATATCGTACCAACTGAAACACGAGGCGGCCAGGTAATATAGTAAACAAACTACTGATAAAGTGGTAGGGATACCCACACAAGGATGCCTCTTGATCTTACTGAATCTCACTCACCGTCTCAGCAATGATCAGTAAGAAGTTAGTAATCTTGTTGTGACCATGAGAACAATATATAAATTGTCGTTTTTTATGTCTGCTACACAGAATCTGCTTGACATGAAGGTGAATCATCTGATAAAAGACGCAGAGAGAATATTGTGTTGTGTAGTTCAAGCACATGGAATATGAACAAGAGCACCACTACCACTACCATCATCATCACCCTCATCATCAAAGACAACAACGTCAGTGTTGACACTAACTGTTTACTCCCACGCAACTGCAAAGCTTATTTAACTATATTTAAAGCGTCAAAGTGAAAAAAGGCCTGATGATGGAACAACCTTGTGCTAGCCCATCATAATCACTCTTAGATGCTTTCATTTCACTAAGGTAACCCGGAAAGAAGCTGAGTGGATAGAAACAGCCACTTCTCGCAACACCTCAGACTAAGCCCGGAAAGACGAACCACACCAACAATAAAGAAACTCCTGGTTATCTGTTGGTAGTGTGAGGAGATTTGGAATTTTTGTGGAGATTTCGTCCTGTAAGTGAAGTCGATCTATGCTGAAAAGCCGAGAAGCAGTGTACAGCTGTTTCATCCTTATTGGGAATCATCAGCACTGCGGAGAGCCTCGAACCCGCGACCTCCTGGCTAGTAGTTTGAACATAACCGTTCTGCCACGAAAATTCCCACATATCCTCACACTACCAACAATCTATAAGTAGCTCAGTGGAAGAATGAACTTCACTCGATAAGTGAAACTTCCATCTGAGAGGTCGTTGCTATAGGAGCCAGTCAACAAGTGTGACCGCGTGATGTGAATCCCGTGATTGAAGGATGAGCGGCGCTATATCCTGTCTAAGTGCGAGTTAATCACACTGCTGATCAGCCACTGGTGGCCGAACGGTTAAGTGTTCATACTACTAGCCAGGAGGTCGAGGGTTCGAGACTATCCGGAGTTTCGTGAGATGCGCACTGCTGATGATTACCCATAAGGATGAAACAGCTGTACAGTGCTTCTCGGCTTTTCAGCATAGATTGGCTTCAGTTACAGGACGAAATCTCCACAAAAATCCTCGGTATCTATTGGACGCCTTTCTGCCATGTTACACCTCCACCTCAAATTTTTGGCATTCTGAAGGCGGTACGGTGAACAATACTCGTCCCCCGGACAACGAATCGATATGCGTAACACATGGTCGATCTGATACAGTTGTTGGATTATTCCACAACCGATTTACTGGCTGCAGAAACGGACAATTGCTTGAGTCCAGAGACGTTGACAGGCATTGATTAATCATCACCATCGGTAACTGATGGAAATGATCTGGGTTCGGGACTGGTTTGATGGTGCATTCTAAGTGGTCAAACGATTTTCCCTGTTCCGAAGCAGTCTTCGGTTGTTACACAGCTGCAGTAGCCACTCATTTTTGTCCGTGAGTCCCGTGTCTAACTGAAGATGACCACCCAACTGAGTTTCAGCACCAACGAGTCCACGAGCTACCAAAACGATGCCTGTGCTTTTAGCCCCTTATAGAAGAGCGCCTATCGACTCACTTAAAATGTCACTATCAGGCTCAATGCTACAGTCCGTTGGGATATAAGCCGACACAACAGATGAAAAGTGATGGTTCTTCCTTCCTCAACATTCTTTCATATGCTTAGCCAAATAAACCGCACAGGAATTATCACCAAATGTTCAAATACAGAAATTTCCGCTCGACGACTCAACGCAATACCCAGTCCGGCATGTCCAGCGGCCTCACCAAAGATGAGAAGAAGGAGGTGGACAGAGAGCAGTGGAAAGGTCAGTTCAGTTTCTGACAGACAGCATACATCAATGCAGAGGTGATACAGCGTGCGAACAGTCGCTACTTGTTATCCTGCTTGTTTTAATGTGTGAATTATAAAGGCGTCTGATTAGACGGGCTTTCAGGCTTTGAAAACTGATTTCGAGGTGTTTATGGTGTTTATGCTGAACATGGACGCGTGGAATCTGCTGCCAAGGTTGATGGAAAGCAAAGAAAGTTGTCAATGCTCGTGTTGGGACTTGTAGGAAGACAGCCTTCACAATGGAATGGGGTTGTGGAAGAATAGAGAACACGCAAAAGCTTAAAAAAGAAGCGATGGCTGGTGTTGTCACCAGAGTACTTTTGATTGTGAAATTGTGAATAAGTGCATGCATGATGTGTTCGTCTTCTACCAATCAGGAAACCATACAAATGGGAGCAAAGGACTTCTGAAGGACATGTTTTGCACTTTATACCTCGAGTACCTGGAAAAGTGTAAACTTCTAGATCTGTTTAAGGACAAACGAGCAAACAAGACGACAACTAGTTAACCCGTTTGAAAACGTCACTCCGATGTGCCACTAGGATAAAGCCAGTCGACTTAGTGATGGTGATAACGGTCAAATCAAGTTGGCTAAATCGTCCATTGGACTGGCCGGAATCACACGGATAGTGAAAGATTGTGCGAAAGGCTAGTGGAGCCACGGGTATCTCGTAATTTCCTCCAGTTCTGTTTAAATTCGAATTTCCGACTTTTTAGTACGCTGTTGTTCGTATTTATGGTTAATTTTTATTTGAGATGCAGATACGTTGTGTTCCAAAAAGACGCAAAATTCTATTATAACCAGCCCATGATGCGAGCAAAAATCAACATACTTCGGGATTCGCGACTGCATTTTTCATTCGACAAAAATTTTGCGGGTTTTTCCTATTTTTCATTGAATTATTACGCAGCGCTTTGTCCGCTTTTTGAGCCACGCATACCGAAACAGAGCCTACCGATACGCGTGTTGTTCTCCGTGCCTCCTTCAGAATGGCGGAACCCGGGAGGGGGTCAATGTATGACTTGGCAGAAGGGTGTGAAAGACATTATAAAGACTCTAGGTGTCATTGGTGGGGTCTGCCTTCCAGGATGGCCGGAGACATTGCAAGAAATGGCAGCTGATCGATGTCAAGTGCGTTCGTACTGTCAGTTGCTTTCCAAGTTGTCTGGTTAAGCGGTTGTAGGTGTAGGCACCTTAGAATGCTTGCAATAGAGCAGCATCAGGTCCCAATCTCATCCACTCTTTTCTCTCCTTTTCACTTTAAGGTTTAAATATAATTAACTAGACTTTGTCGTTGTACGACAGTGAAGCATCACTGCCAAAATCGAATTTGATGTCTCTGATGGTGATGATGAATCCTTGTCATTATGGCTTACATATTTCGAATTAGGTTAAACCCTTATCTTTGTGCAAGACACTTGGTTGTCTAACAATCAAATGTCCGGCAGATAAACGACGATCTCACTGATAAGACGGTCCGATTCGTGGCGTTTTCGTGCCGAAATATTCTTTCCCCCAACGTCTTCTCAGAGAAGAGCCGCAAAACATGGTCTTTAAATATCCTCACATGAGAATCAATCGATATTTTTCTATCTGACTGAACCATACGCTGTTTATGCACCGAAACAAAATGAAATTCCATTCCATAAAATATTTATCATCTTAAAGACGGTCACTTTTAAGTTTCTATTTCTTTTCTCACCAAAAGCAAACCAAACTATCCGAAGTTCCTTCAAAAGAGAGGCCACAATTGGGCAAAGAGCTTTGTGGGCTCTCCTGAGGGCGAACATTCTTCGAGGTCATCTAAATAAGCCACCAACAAAATGGCAGGTCATAAAATAGCCGCACAGAAATTTGAAACTTCTAACTTCATTCATTCGTACTAATATGAATTCGAAAGAGCTTGTCTGTTGATATTATTCATACCGAATACCACTGATGTTCTTCATCGGCTTTGGTGGTTCCATCAAAGCGAATTGCTTGGACTGCGGGGATGGAGTTATTGGTAACTTCATGTTTTACTTTCTCGCTCGTTTTGATCTCGAATTTTACAGCACATACTTGGGGTTGCATGCTAGTACGTTCAATGCCCTGTTCTAAAATCGAGATTGACTTGTGACAATGACCCTCAGTGTACTTCAAGGCCATCAAAAAATAATAATATGACAAATGGTTCAGCCGTAACACATTTTCGGTGCTTAGCTGCTACGCCACTAGAAGGAAGCCGGAGAGCTGTGATATTGCCGGGTTGCCCAGGCCTAGACAGGAGAAGTCGATCTGCAGAGGTCGGGTTCGAACCACGGACGATCATCAAAACATCGTTGTGAAAATTGTTGGCACACGAGGGCCAATGCTTGGTCATTCAGGAAGATGTTCTTTTATTTGGGCTGAAATCTGAAAAGCAAAGGCAAATGAGTCGAGGAAAATAATTCTCATGAATAGGACAGAAATTCGACTTTGCTGATGGTTCGAGTCTAAACAAGGATCGTTGGATGAGTATAAGTCAAAGATTGTGGGATGAAGCTAGGGCCGACAGATAGTGCGATCACGGTTGAAATGGTGGAAGGAAAGAGCTACGTGTAACTAAGCTTTTAGTTTGATTG
>SJOL01005146.1:144503-193360 GCA_004794785.1 Opisthorchis felineus | reverse complement strand
AAACAAGACGACAACTAGTTAACCCGTTTGAAAACGTCACTCCGATGTGCCACTAGGATAAAGCCAGTCGACTTAGTGATGGTGATAACGGTCAAATCAAGTTGGCTAAATCGTCCATTGGACTGGCCGGAATCACACGGATAGTGAAAGATTGTGCGAAAGGCTAGTGGAGCCACGGGTATCTCGTAATTTCCTCCAGTTCTGTTCAAATTCGAATTTCCGACTTTTTAGGACGCTGTTGCTCGTATTTATGGTTAATTTTTATTTGATATGCAGATACGTTGTGTTCCAAAAAGACGCAAAATTCTATTATAACCAGCCCATGATGCGAGCAAAAATCAACATACTTCGGGATTCGCGACTGCATTTTTCATTCGACAAAAAGTTTGCGGGTTTTTCCTATTTTTCATTGAATTATTACGCAGCGCTTTGTCCGCTTTTTGAGCCACGCATACCGAAACAGAGCCTACCGATACGCGTGTTGTTCTCCGTGCCTCCTTCAGAATGGCGGAACCCGGGAGGGGGTCAATGTATGACTTGGCAGAAGGGTGTGAAAGACATTATAAAGACTCTAGGTGTCATTGGTGGGGTCTGCCTTCCAGGATGGCCGGAGACATTGCAAGAAATGGCAGCTGATCGATGTCAAGTGCGTTCGTACTGTCAGTTGCTTTCCAAGTTGCCTGGTTAAGCGGTTGTAGGTGTAGGCACCTTAGAATGCTTGCAATAGAGCAGCATCAGGTCCCAATCTCATCCACTCTTTTCTCTCCTTTTCACTTTAAGGTTTAAATATAATTAACTAGACTTTGTCGTTGTACGACAGTGAAGCATCACTGCCAAAATCGAATTTGATGTCTCTGATGGTGATGATGAATCCTTGTCATTATGGCTTACACATTTCGAATTAGGTTAAACCCTTATCTTTGTGCAAGACACTTGGTTGTCTAACAATCAAATGTCCGGCAGATAAACGACGATCTCACTGATAAGACGGTCCGATTCGTGGCGTTTTCGTGCCGAAATATTCTTTCCCCCAAAGTCTTCTCAGAGAAGAGCCGCAAAACATGGTCTTTAAATATCCTCACATGAGAATCAATCGATATTTTTCTATCTGACTGAACCATACGCTGTTTATGCACCGAAACAAAATGAAATTCCATTCCATAAAATATTTATCATCTTAAAGACGGTCACTTTTAAGTTTCTATTTCTTTTCTCACCAAAAGCAAACCAAACTATCCGAAGTTCCTTCAAAAGAGAGGCCACAATTGGGCAAAGAGCTTTGTGGGCTCTCCTGAGGGCGAACATTCTTCGAGGTCATCTAAATAAGCCACCAACAAAATGGCAGGTCATAAAATAGCCGCACAGAAATTTGAAACTTCTAACTTCATTCATTCGTACTAATATGAATTCGAAAGAGCTTGTCTGTTGATATTATTCATACCGAATACCACTGATGTTCTTCATCGGCTTTGGTGGTTCCATCAAAGCGAATTGCTTGGACTGCGGGGATGGAGTTATTGGTAACTTCATGTTTTACTTTCTCGCTCGTTTTGATCTCGAATTTTACAGCACATACTTGGGGTTGCATGCTAGTACGTTCAATGCCCTGTTCTAAAATCGAGATTGACTTGTGACAATGACCCTCAGTGTACTTCAAGGCCATCAAAAAATAATAATATGACAAATGGTTCAGCCGTAACACATTTTCGGTGCTTAGCTGCTACGCCACTAGAAGGAAGCCGGAGAGCTGTGATATTGCCGGGTTGCCCAGGCCTAGACAGGAGAAGTCGATCTGCAGAGGTCGGGTTCGAACCACGGACGATCATCAAAACATCGTTGTGAAAATTGTTGGCACACGAGGGCCAATGCTTGGTCATTCAGGAAGATGTTCTTTTATTTGGGCTGAAATCTGAAAAGCAAAGGCAAATGAGTCGAGGAAAATAATTCTCATGAATAGGACAGAAATTCGACTTTGCTGATGGTTCGAGTCTAAACAAGGATCGTTGGATGAGTATAAGTCAAAGATTGTGGGATGAAGCTAGGGCCGACAGATAGTGCGATCACGGTTGAAATGGTGGAAGGAAAGAGCTACGTGTAACTAAGCTTTTAGTTTGATTGTATTCACATTGACAAACCATAACCAGGAGGGCTACTCTGTGATCCTCATTCGGTGGTCACTTAAGTGAGATGAGGTGGATCGTTGAAGGTAGTGATTTGTGGAGGGTGGCCTCGTCTGCATATATATGTGGATACCATACGGATGGGTGAATGAAGACCGTTTATGAACAGTACAAATAAGATGGGAGATAGACCGGAACCACTCAGGCGTCCGGTTGTTGATCCGAGGAAGAGCGACTTCGAGTTGACCTTAGAGAAATTGATCCATTACGTAGTTTTCAAGCTGGTTGATCCTAATAGGGTGCAGGCCACATACAGATAGTCTGGCCTTCATGCCACGCTTGGTAAAAAACTTTCGAAATGTATAGTCAAAATACTACCTTTCAACCAAAGGAGTTTGGGGTTGATGACCAGACATGAGAAACATTGACATCAAGAGGCGAAACACAGATTGGTAGTCGATCAAACGGGGCTTTCCGCATAGAAACCGTTAAGCCATGAAGTCTCCCAGAAACTTGAATCAACTAAATGTGATTGAAATGGGGCGATTGTTGGTTGGGTCACAACGGTGGAGAATATGCACCAATTCTTCTCAGGAGAAGGCAACACTAGTGAATGAGGATAGGTGAGTGAGGCAAATGAGGATAGGGACGAGCTCCGCAGTGCAATTTAGGAGCAGAAGGGATGGGAAATGATCCATGGGTTGGTTTGACTATAGGTTAAATGTTGCGAAAATTCCAGCATTTTGTGGCAGATATTTTTTGCCTACTGGAGTTGGTGCACAGAAATTACAGCCTGTGGTTTTTGAAAGACTTCTGAAGAGTTTCTTTAAACAGGTGGTTGGTCAAGCTTGTGAATAACAGACTTGTTCTCGGTCTTTTCGATAGTGACGGCGTATAATTCCGACCAGCTACATGTATTTTTGAAAAGGCTGAATTCATCGGTGTTTGAAAAATTGACCTTTTGCGCTCATCAAAGCAAGAGAGACGATAATACAACATCCAGAAGAAGAAGATCAGTCAAACTTTGAGAGGTGAGCAATGAACTGTTGTCAGCTGTCATTAAGAAAATTAGTAATATTTTTAGCATAAGTTTAAACTGCTAAACAACAGTTTAAACTTTGTTTGAAACAAATTTATTGGGAATGGGAAACAGAAAACCGACGTATACCATTCAAATTGCTGGAAAGGTAATGCTAGTGATTTCAATAGGATGAAGTGATGGGTAAGCGAAACTGAATGGATACGGGTCATCAGACAATGATAGGAGGATCCGAATGGGACATGAATTAGGATGGAAGAGGTGGTGAATGGAGCGGACGGAATGTGCATAATGTGACACTTACTATAACTTGGCTCTCTGTGAGGAATAAGGCAGGTGAGATGGAAGATAACAGACGGTGGACAAACTTAGCGTTATGGTTCAAACCACGAATGCTCCACAGTACTGCAATGAATATGATTATTCTAGTTGTTGGTTTTGACCAGTGAGACGAAAGGCCGGTAATCCAATTCACGGTCTTGGTATGGTGAACCTCGTCGGCCCCCTATAGGTTAGATGGTAGTACTTTCACGTGCGTTAGCCACCTACCATCTGTTTTGATCGTGGCTGTTTGTGGGCACGTAACGGGACTGTCAGATGTTCGGATTACTCCTATTTCAACCAAATCACCACGGTGCTCCTTGTAAGGCTTCTGTCAACAGCTGAAGTGGTTTCTACGGTGTTTGCGTTCTTCACATCCACCAATTCATCTCAGACGCATGAAGGGCCGGAATCAAACCCGAATCCGAAAATGGAGATGGACTATTTTGGACCAAGTTGTCCCAGCCAGAAAATTAGGATTGAAAGTAACCCTTTGATGAATACTGTTGATATCCGTAGTTGATGTACACTGCATACAGATGGCAAGATGTTTCAGCTAACACCCTGAAGAACTTAGACTTACAGCACGTAGATAATGAGGAGATTGAGATAGGAGGTTTGGAAAAATGATTATTGTACACGGACATCCATTGGTAGGATGAACTTAGGTCACTGGCGTGTATCAGTGTTGATTTATTTGCTCTGTTTTCGTGGAAAGGCGCATAAAACACCGTAGAGCGGTATTTTTATTGGCAGTCTTTATGGGAAGACGTCCCAACTACCGTAGGGACACATTCTGGGGCATTCAACAACGGTCCTTAAAATGGATTTTAGTTTTTTGTGGGGGGTAATAACTATTCATTATAGCTGCTAACACAAGATCAAACAATGAGTTCAGGCTTGCGAAATCTGGGGGGAAGAAAAGAAGGTGATGTGTTGCTTTAATTAAAGAACCAAAAAAACGAACTGCCGTATCTCTCATGTCTTATCCGATCCTTTCCGCACTACTTCTTGGCTTCAAGAGATATCATACTTTGTGCCATTTGCGCAGTTAACTAACTCCATATCAGTGGTCCTTAACAAATTTCGTCCACTTTACGTCATGAACTTTATAAGAACATGTAAATAGCTTTTCGTACGTTTGGTTTGTACTTGTTCAATGTAAGTGCTCAGCGGAGGGTCAGTAAACAGACAGAATAAAAATCTGTGGCATAATCGTGGGTGAGGATGCGTACAGCGATCGCGCAACTCAGTACCTTTGAAATAAATCGTGATTAGATTCTCATAATGAGGTTTCTTCCCCAGGGCTTTGTCCCCTTGAGCATGTCAAAAGTAGCTACTTACCTACTAAATCTTTATCAATTAGGTTTCATAGAAAGAAACCATTTTAGAGATCATTTCTTGTAACCAAAGTTAAAAGAATAGCCGTTTTTATGTGAAGACATGCGTCCTGGTTAGGAGATAAAGGTAGCCTGATGGAAAGTAGTGCTGTGTTCACTAACCTGATACCTTTGTGATTTGAATATTCTAGTGAATTTAACAGCTCTCTGTTACTGGTTAGTTTGAAGCTTAAATCAGCGCCTGAAGTTGCTAGCCAATCTGTCACTTTACCGATCCCATCCACTTCTACTTGAAGGGTTCCCGTAAGGGCAAGCCAAGTTTTCATCTCATTTTTACCACAAAATTCGGTGGAATTCCGATCCCATGGGCTGGTCCATTGAAGGAACTCATGCATCCCATTGTCACCCATAGTCCGATTGTCTTGAGCATTCAATAACCAACGGATGATACTGTGGATGAAAACATAAGAAATATTAGGAAATGTACAGTGTCCCAACTACAGATATGCCTGTTTAGAGCAGACACTGTTGCTTTGTTTTTCTACTTTTCTTTCGCATTACCGGCACATCAAAGTCACTGGTCAGCAGACTTCATTCCACAATGATAATTGAATCAGCAAATATTTCTTTCCTTTCTTTCTTTGCATATTGGTAAATTTAGCTTCATTCCTGTTCCATTGTATAATCAACTGGCTTCACCTGACCACCGCGGCGGCCACAAGTGTTGTAGATAAAACGCATTGAGCAGAGCAAACGCTACAAAAACTATAATTATGAGGATGTGACTGAGAAGCAACTGAAGGTCAGGTCAGCTGGAATTAGGGTTTACGAGTAGGCGGACCAAACAGGACATGAGAGTTTCGCGGTAAGGAGTAGCTCCTTGAAGCTTGCTCTTAAATCATACACTTCTTCAAAGATCAGACATTATCAGGTGACCTTCATCAGATAAAATCCTAAGCAAATAAGCATCAGAAGCTTTAAGCTACTGGTTAGATCAGGGAAGCAGAAAAATACCCGAGGAGGTCGGTTGCATTCAGAAATCGATTTGGGAGAAAAAGATTGTAAGAAAAAATCCCTTTCAGTTTAGTCAAGTTGTGGGTGGAAGGTAGAGCTAATGCGGTAAAATGCATGCAAAGGCAAACATGAGTTTACCACGGGCCATAGCAAACCACAAAAGAAAAGCTGTGTTACTTACTCAAAGACCAATCGAACTTGCTTAGACCAGGGAGGATTGTGAATCGACTTGGCAATTAAGCGTTTTACCAACATTCGCTTGGGAATGGCTTGCTTATGAGCTGCAGTGCTTTGGAAGGAATCGTGAAGAATTATCCGTCAAAAGTCCAAAAGAAGCATTCAGTCGAAGAATTTTCAGCAACCTTATGAGTAGTACATTGCGCAAAATTACATGCATCGCGATATCTCGAATATCGTAGCAACTGGAACATGAGGCGGCCTGGTGCAGCACATTCAGTTGCATGGAAACATCACAAACGAGAGATTCAGCTGGGTTCCAGGTGAGTCTCTCGCAAAACCAAATTGATTTGCAAATGAGTGTATTTCTTGAAAGCATTCAGACACTTCGTTACATCGACTAGCGAGCTAAATTATTAAGTTATCTTGAATGTAAATAATGAGGATACACAATAACTCTCATCCACGTACTCAAAGGATGTTATAGAATGTGATAAAGAGAGATCATCACTATATGGAGAACAAAGAGGCAGTGCGGTAAATCTAAGTGCCCCACAGTTTTTGTGAATTAGGAAAACCATTCGGCCATTACACGTCGTGAAGTGTTTCGAAAACGGAGAGGGCCCGGAGGAGGTTAACCATATCATGCTCGAAGTCCTTGCTTGCAAATGACCTGAGGAGCGGGCTGCACAAGCATAGTAATCATAACATATCGCCTTTGCCGTCATTTTCAGGCGCATCATTACACACGATATAAACCAGTGTGTCAAACGCTGGCAGTAAGCGAATTTTTCATCTCAGATTTCTCCCAGTAAGTAAAGCCAGTCTACGCTGAAAAGCCGAGAAGCACTGTACAGATGTTTCATCTTTATTGGAAACCGGAGGAGTTTTGAACGTACTGACCACTGATGTCACCCTTTCTCTTCAAGGACTTGAAGAACCTGAAGGGCAAACTCACAGTACCTGATTGACATAATTTTACGATTGTTGATCGGGTGGCAGTAGATCTGTTCGTCGAACTTAACAGATAACATACATAACTCACCCGAGCTACCAATGTTTAGACATATTATCAATGATTTCATGTATGGACAAACGCTAGTTTACATCACTCTTTAAATGTTCACCTATATGGGGGCTCTGCTTCCAGTTGATCCCATATTTCTTCGTTATAGATGGGAAAGGAGTTGCCTTCAAGAGACTAATCACTCAGTACATCCATCCACCATTCGAACGATCAACAGTCGAATGCACCTTTCAGGAAATAATGTATTGTCCTGACTTAAAAATAGGGTCAGAACATCACTGAAGTAAAACTCAAAGATGCTGGATACTATTTGAGTGAGTGCTAAGGTTTTCTATCCCTTGTCCTCGGTTTACAATTTAACTGATCACAACCGCCCACGAAAGCCCTTCAGTAACTACGAAAGCACCGGAATTCAGCTGGATTCAGCCATCCTTTTTCAATGAAATTTTGAAAATTTCCAAGTTAAGGCAGTTATCCAGGTGAACTCTACTCCTCTCACACCATCGCTGTTCACAAACTTAACATTTGGCAGCTTTTCAAATGAGACACCTAAATTCACCCTTGATAAGTTTATTGGTAGCTTGGGTTGTATTGATATTCGTGGATTTGTTCAACGAGCCGGGTAATGTTGATGCAAGTTGTTTCATCAACCCACCCGGAGCGATTGGTCAGAACAGGCCATCAGACTAATGGACAATGAAACAGGATTTGATGTAAAGAGAAGTGAACAAAGGTCACGATGGATAAACCGAAGAGGTCAAATGTCTGGGTCACCCAGAGGTCAACTTATCTGGAGACGATTTCACAAACTCACAAACCAAAGTTGGCCCAGGTGAGCGAACCTCCTGCGCACGCCGCAACATCCACGTAGTTCCAACAGCAACGCGCGTATAGTGTTGATGGGAATGGTGACGAGACGTATGGAGCCAAATTGCCCAAGTAGGCCGACCGTCAAACATTCGACTTATTGGTTAGATGGTTTATGCTACGAGCAGAAAGCACTTGCTGCGTGTTTTACAGGATTCAACTTACTGATTTATTGAACTGAGGGGAAGGAGACGAATGTACCGACGCATATCTTCAGCTGGTTTGTAGTGCACGGGGGAAAACTGGTTGAAAAGTATTCATACCCTCTTGTGGTCCTAAAATTGACTACCAGTGACAATCCTCGAAGCCAGTCGGTTAGTGTGTGCGAAATGTCTATAACAGGTAAGGTGAAAACAAGGCCACCAGAGTATTGAAATGTCAGCTGACAAGCTAATTTCCCATAAAACGACGATATCCAGTGACGATAAGACGAGATGATGAGCATTTCCCCACAATAAAGGGAATTCCTGATCAGTAAAAATGTTATGGAATCGGCGTACAATGTGGCGGACACTGGTAACCACGAAGCCCTGCCGCCTCGCGAGTGGCACTTGAACGTGTAAGGTCTAGAGAAAAGCACCTGATCCAAACGTTCTGGACGGATGAGGTCGAATAATGATCCAACGGTCGTTCTGAGAGTGCAGTTCTCCAGACTGCTGCCTTGTAGTCTGCACGTCGTTGTAAAAAGGTTAGAAATGCGTCCTCGCGGAAAGCCTGTGACGCTGGGCACATCACTCACACACAAATTTTGCTTTAATGGAGCTTCGATTCTGCAAGTCCAACCAGTCTATGGTAAAAAGCCGACAAGCGCTACTTCCAAATTACTGAACTTCATTCCTGCAATAGCGTTCCTGGTAATCAACGCTTCCGACGCCTTGTCAACACTTTTGCTGACAACTGTGAGAGCTGAACCTGCTTCATTTTCTTTCAAATGCATTGCCTGTAGGCTTTTGGGAAGTCCCCACTCTCCTTGACATATAGGTTTCACCATACACACTTTCTGACTACTTAATTAACATTGCTTACGTTTCAGAGAAGCAGGTGCCTGGTTTCGGTTCACAGCCCACCGACTTCCCATTAACTTTACTGCAGTGGTCCCAATGATAACTCGGGTCTGTATGGCATGACTGCTGTCATTAAAAATCGCAAATCCGGCGCCTTACTCTCTTGAAAAATGTCATCGTCTCTCATCTTGATAGGCGGTGAACCTGACCGTCCCAGACATCTAGTTGCTATTTCTTTGTCAAATTTTCCCTCCAACTAACTTCTACGGTGAGCTTCCAAGTATGACAAACCGCAAGCGCAATCGTGACATAACGACGAGAACTGGTGCTTTAGACGAAACTATTTGTCACATCTCTTGGAATTCTGTGGATGGTGCCGCAAAAATGGGGACTGAATGATCAACCCCATCAAATTCAGTGGACTCGTTGTGTATAACATATTCAGCACCCAAGGAACATCTATTCATCTGGTAGTCCAAGAACAGTGGCGTGGTTGAGCAGTCACCCAAGCTTCCCGGTGTGCCTTGTTTATCATTTTTAAAAATGTCTGTATAAGAACCGAAATGTGTCTGGATGGCTTTCTGTAGACAGGTCGATGTGACATAAAGAGGCCCTAAGTCGTTTGTGACAATCTGATTTTCACGTCAGGTTGTGAATGCTCTTTGGGACACTTGAACTTCGAATTAAGTCGTGTTCACACTTCTAGCAATATGCGTCAAGGTCAGCCAAGTCGTTTTAAGCAATCTATCGATGATTCTTGTGAAGAGTGATAGGTGTTCTGACCCAGTAAACGGTAATGTGAACTCGCGCTTGGATGACGCTGATTCGTTTTCCTGCAGAGGTGGCCTAGATTCGCCTGCCAGCTTCCGTCTTGAAGCTGTCGCACGCTTATTTTCTGTCCTTAAAAAGGCGAACATTGTACCGTTTTTCCTTATAAACCGATTTAACCGCTTGGTCAATCGTCAATAACATGCTTTGGTGTTTAACCTAACACCGAATTTGTCTGGAGTCGTAATAATGGTGAACTACGGCCTGTTGGATTACTCTTCGTTGTCTGTTCAAATTCTTGGAGGAGAGCAAATTACTGATATCTGTCTCTTAGAGACCTCATGCTGACCATTTACTAAGACTTCGAAGATTACATCAAAACGACATAATATGTAACACTGTCATTCCTCCCCAACGTGAGACACGAGGGTAGGATAGTTGTTCGGGATCCCCTCACTATCCGGATGTGGCTTCGCATCAAAAAGGAGTTGGAGTGACCAATGGTAGTACTGACCTTTACCACATTGAGGTCTTGTAGGTTAGCGAACGTAGACTGAGAAGTTGCGAACTCCTAGGGGGGGAGAAGGTTTGTGCATGTCATAGAAATTTCTGTCCATGGGACGACACTACAGTTATTTTCGCGTTCATTTCACAATTATTTTTCGGTTTTGCTTCAGTATATTAATACGCCATTCTTAAAAATTTCAAGGAGGCTGACTTTCTATTGGGTTTGTCACCTGCCCACAAAAAATTGTTCAGCTTTATCTACCGAGAGTAAAGTACAACTTAAAAATATGGGTTGTCGTATAGGTTTATGGAGGCCTGATATTGTTATGTATGGGCAGTCCAAATTCTTTCAAATGTACCAGGATCATTAAGTCTTAGTTTTCATGATGTTTCCGGCGCGGCTTCATCCCTTCCGATTCCTAGCTTTACGTTTGTCGGTCGAGATGTTATTTAACTTGTTTATTGGTGGTTAGCGTGCCCTATGATTTTGCCAATTTGTTCGTTCTGTCGGACTTGAGCGGTTACCATATCTGGCTAAGTAAAACTTCAAACGTCTAAAATATCAGTTTTTTTCAGGCTCTGTTGCAATCCTTGACTCAGTTGGAGTACTGATAGGGTCACTCAACATTCATTTTTGTGAATGAAAGTGGCCCATGTTTCTTAGCGTGTAGAGTACCACTGTTTTGCTTATAGGAAGAAAATTCGTGACCCTGTGACAAAAAGTTCATTGTTCATGAGGGTAAATCACTAACATATACCGTTTTTGTTTGATCGAAAGCTTCGTGCATGAATTCAGCGGGTTGAGTAGGTCACTTCTGGGTCACTTCCTTTAGCAGATTTCAAATACTGGGGTTGAATACCGACGAGACATGCAGAAGAAATCTAATAAGCCCATGTACTTTAATTGTTTGTTTTCTCGTGAGCGAGTGCGTTGCATTGGATTCATGGACGGCATGTGAGTAAATTTGCTGTCGGACCAATGCGATTGTGTACAGAGTTCATCATCCGAACTTTGGAAGCAGATTGGCAAACCGATAACCAGTCTGACTTCTGCAGGTTTCACCTTAAGCCTGAGGGTCTTGTATATACATATATGTGTATATATAAGGCAGCTTCTTAGTAGTAAACACCAGCAGGATCCGATTTATGCAGTGTTTTCTAACCTGGTAGTTCCCTGTCCATTGGAATTGAACAAGGCCCCGCTTTCATGCGTGTACTCAGTGGGAAAGGATTCAGTATTTTTCTGTGGATGAAATTCTGTGTCTATGTGCATTTATTGTGACTGCCTCTTTATATGTTATTTGGTCCCGTCGCATTGATGTAGCGAACCTATCCGCTAATCTGTCCTTGGTTTGCAATTAGAGCTCTGCCATCGGCGTTCATTTGGAACGACAGACTGGCGAATTCCAACACCATGTTTTAGGTGTGCGCATTCATGTCGAGCATCGTATGATAACCGTGGGATAACACGCTGGTCTCAAAGGATACGTGAAGAAAATGCAATTTTCCTGAATGGCGGTCGGAAGAAATCTACCTCAACTGCAATCACTTCAAATTTGGCCGAAACTACTGATGTCACAAACAAAAGACGTATCTCGTTTGTCGTATAACCAGCAAGTACCGCTGGACCAACCATGAATGTTACGTTCCAAACTGCTGAAACTTATCGAGGTCAGACACACGGACAACAACTCTCTGTACTGCCGTTAAACCTATGTTGGCCTACGAGCTACTGAGTTTCCATGGCTTAGTGTAAATCTGAGGTAAATTGTTTGATTTAGTGACCAACAGACGCATGTAACATTCTTCCCCTTTAAGTTCATGATTGCCGAACCATGATGGCTTTCTTGTATCACATCAACTTGATGATCTAATGGCCGTGACGACGACAACCACAGCGAGATCGTACTGACGACAAATAGGATGATGATGGGGATAACGAGGATGAGTAGAGAGAATGAGGATGACGGCCATGATGTCATGTGCTGATGACTAATCACTCTGGTTTAGCAGTAGCACCCTTTCGGTGCCTAGCTGCCATTCTCCTTGAAAGCAGTGTGAGGGCCGAGATACTGCCAGGTTGCCCAAGCCTAGACAAGAACGGTCGAGATGCAGTCGTTGGGTTCGAGCTACGGGCCCTGAGGTCAGTAAGTTCGCACCTTAATCACTGAGCCATTGCTCAAGCAACTTTCGTTCACCACCAGAGTTCTTACCACGGTTTCCAAGAGCATTTTCGGCGCGTTTTACTCTGCCGTTTGACCTTTGAAGGCAACTTACTGTGCATTTTCTGTATCTGTGAAATAAGAATCCATCAGGAAATTTGAACGCAATGCTCATGGCAAGGTGTTCCTCACCAAGATCAGTGAACAAAATCCAGTTGCTGTGAATGGTGGCCAGGAATCAGTGATGTGTACTCCGATGTGCATTCTTAGTTCTGTACCAAGATTGCACTTTTGTTGCGGCTGCATTTTGTAGTCGATCTAGCCGAACATCTGGCCTCTGTTAAGCTGTGTTTGCGTAAGCACGTGTAGTCCACTGCCTACTTGCGTGCTCATCTTGGAAAGAATCGTAACGACTTTTATCTTGATTACGGTCGCCTCACGTTTGTCGAAAGCCACTTTCTTACGGATAGAGGGTGCTCTTTCAGAGTCATGTACATCCATACTGCAGTTCACTAGACCCTTAAGTTCTGAGTTTCCTACTTGTTGGATTCACTTCAGTTGCAAATCCGGCCAGATCTGTCCGCTTTGTAACAGTTCACCATCTAGTTGTGCGATCCGAGTCATATTATCTAACCGTTTATTTAGATCAAGGGTCTGATCACGCTTAAATTATGGCGAAAACTATTTCTAGGAAATCAAATCATCTGGATCGACTTTTCTAAACTGAATGTTGCTGTTCATTTTCAAAATGGGTGGAATTTGAAATAAACGAGTTTTTTGAAAACAATAGTCGCTTCCTGGTCATTTGATGAGTTGGTTGTTTCGCGATTGAAAGCAAATCAGCTTGACCGAGAAAAACGGTTTTACTTAGGCATTGGATGGTAAAACGATAGGACATGAAGTTCCTTTCCCAGATCTCGACAGGTGATTGGACCATCATTTAGCAGTTGAATGTTGTAGTCCTTCAGGCTTTCGCGTGTCTGTACACGATGAATTCGCTTCCACGAGCTTGTTTTGTTACTTTAACCATTGCACAGTTTCATGGTCGGTCGGTAGACCGCCCAACGGAAAAATTTCCATTACTGGTGTACCAAGGCAAAAGGTTAACTGCGCTTCTGAATGACTTCCATGGGACAACACAAATCACATCGCTCAAGTGTGAACACGTTCGCCTGTTCAGACGTGAAAATTCAGATGCATCCAACGTGCGTTGGTGGAGTAGTGGTAACACGCTCGCCTCGCATGTCAGATGTCCGGAGTTCAAATCCCGTCACGGCCGAGGATATGCACTGCTGATGAACTCTAATAAGAGCGAAACTCGAGTCCAGTGCTTCCCTTTGGTGCGGACTCACCAGAATAATTACGCCAGAACAGGAGGACGACTGTTCAAACGACAGTGGTGTGAATATGAACAATACATATCCCGCAAGACCCCACAACGGAAACAGCTTTCAGACTGGGGACTGAAGACTGAGGAATTCCAAGTAACATCACCAAACTTAGACGGAACAAACTAATCATAGGGTCGCTGAACACTCAACAACAGCACACGGCCGCTTTCACCCTTCTTGGGGCAAAACATACTTTACACGGTGTTGAATCTGAGGATAACCAATCAGATACGTCAAACGGAGGTCCACCAGTGAGCGACAAGTGAAAGGGGATTAATTTTAGCGAAATACACTCATTTACAAACGAATTTAGTTTTTGCGAGAGACTCACCTGGAACCCAGCTGAATATCTCGTTTGTGATGTTTCCAGGTTAATTTTACAACGATCAGGAAAGTTACAGCGTCCCACCTCAGTTCATGAAATTCCGCGAATCACTTGTGCACAAAAGGCCTTAATAGCATCCCACTTCATTGTTTCTTGTGTGCACAAAATAATTCAAACTGATAAAAAATTTTACATGTTAAATCCAAATCAAAATCTGCCACCTTGTTGTGGTGGTCTGGCTCTCGTGTTACCATGATCCTGCAAACCTAACAGGGAGTAGCCAGACAAACACGAGTGAGTCGACTTCCTGCGAGCAATCGTAAAGCATGTCGGTCGGTGCAGAAGTGTGAAGACAGTAAGGTGTCCCACCCAAGCGACAAAAATTTTTATATTCCATATTCACATCACTCTCGTATGAACAGTCCTCCCCCTCTTGCTCCGCGTGTATTCTGGTGAGTGCGCAACAAAGGGGGGAAGCATTGGACTCAAGTTTCGCCTTATTAGAGCTCATCAGTAGTGCATATCCTCGGCAGTGTCGGGGCTTGAACACCGGACACATGAAATGCTAGGTGACTGGGATACAACTATTCAACCAGTGCATGCTGGACGCACCTGAATTGTCACTTTTGAACAGGCGAACATATTCACGTTTGAATGGTGTGATGGCCAGGGTTATGCACTGTTGATGAGTTTTAATAAGAGCGAAACTCCAGCCCAGTGCTCCTCACCAGGATAATCGCTTCAAGAAAAAATGGGACTGTTCAAACAATAGTGATGTATCTGTGTGTGTGTGGATTCTTCAAATCTGGCAGTCACCTACAGCTAATCTCATATTTACGGAAGCAACAATGCTTCCTCTAGGAGGGACGGGTTAGACAAGTTCGGCCTTAAGAACTGTACACTCCGATCGCCTGACGGTTGAGCGTGACCGTTGGCGCATAACACAATAGAGTCAAAAAGCACTTCAAAGCCAACAGTCTGGTGCGGCACGAGGATTCATTCATGTCTTACTCTCTGCCTCCTCAGGTCAGGCCAGCCACCCACTTTGGTATCATCGACCTCCACGGAGCTGCCTTAAAAAAAAGAGAATCGGTCGATTACAACGGAGAGGGTTAAGTAAAAAGACCAGGGGCGGCCGAACTGCACCAAAGATTGAAAAATTGTTGTAGTTATCAACCACAAACAAAAAAGAGTAGAAACGCGTCAATTTCAACGCTAACCTGGTTTGTTAGACCCCTTCTTGAGACGCATGAGGCAACGAACCCGACAGGTCTACTGCGTTTGTAACGAAGAGACTGAAAGACTATTGCGCTGTTAAGCTGCTAACAGCAAAACTCGGTTGAACGTTCAAAGAAGATTACGGGAATTCCGATGTGCATTCTACTGGCTTGGAACTTCATAGCCTAGTCGGATTTGCAGCGACTGATCGTATGAATGGAAGAATATTGGCTTAATCGAACTGAATCATTCCGGGAATAAAGACTATCAAACTTCGATTACCACGAAGACTCTGGCCATTTGTCAATGAGTACGCTTTCAGGAAGTCACATCCAGAAGTTGAGCAGGAAGCAATTTAAAAGCAATGATAAACCGTAATTATATCCATTCGGTCAAATGTTTCCCATAGTTAACCTCAAGCCCCCGAATCGGTCGTGACAAACGGAATGAAAAGGGATTTGGAGCTATGAAATTAAACGACCCGCATCTACTAACAATATATGCAACTGTGGAACTCGCTATCACTAATGCATGGTTTAGTGATGGGCGAAATGAACGCATTCAAGAAGTGGACATGGACGTATTTTGGGTTATATTATATTGCGGCAAAAGGAATTCCAGGAAGCTCTCATAACGAAGATGATAAGCGACGCAGATTCCAACATGGATCTTCAACTGGTACGACCCTAATTGCGATCGGAGATGGAGGAGCTCATCGTCTTGTACCGACCTTATTATCAACTATACTCAGCAACGACCAGCTGTTGAATTAGTCAACATTACATTAGTTTCGACAGCCTGCCGTTCACAGATTTTCTAACTCAACGGCACCACACACTTTGGAAGAACAATGAACCAGGTTCAAGTTGCATGTCGGCAGGGCTATCTCAAAACCTCTGGATTCGCTAAGATGATTTTACTTGTATCTTGTGTGTTCGGTGAGCATAACGGGTATTTTATCAAGATACTTCAGATTCATCAAACATATCAGGTCTATTGGTTCAATAGAAGCTTTGCAATGGTCCTGTTGGACTTTGAACAGTTTGTGCAGATTGTACTGGCCGGGAAAGATGCAGTACCTGCTGAACTATTCACTATTGGATAACGAAGTTTGCCATTTGGTTTGCACAGTCTGGTAGATTGAGAATGTCCCGCAAGAGTTCATCTTCAACCTTTGTTTCCAGTGAAGAGAAGCCCGATACAAAATATTCATCTATCGAGAATCAGTTTTCTTTGTGCTGCACGCAAAATCCGACTCAAACGACTCAACACGGATATTCTGAAGGAAGGCACCCGTGAAGAGCGGTGTGGAAGTAAAAATCCCGAGAACCAAACCAACTGTCACAAACGTTTTTCCTGGACGTTACGAAAGTTTCTGTCCCTGTGAAAATGGAGGCGGTTCAGATCGTTCTTCTCAAGCTTGATCGTCCCGAAAAGACTCCGTTTTATCCAGTCCCGCCAGTTCTCAATGTGGTCCCGAATAAGTACGCTTGGAACAACCTTAGCAAAACGGTGTCCGCAGACTTAAAAATCGATACTGAGCTGTATGCTTGGGTTGCCAAGGTGAGCGCTGCCTTCGCGGTCCAGTGAGCTTTGCGTACGTCGATTTTGTCCAGCCAAGCTACCAGGTAAATCCAAAGGCTTCGTACATTTTTAATTCTTATATTGAAATTCCTTGGACCTTCGATATAACCCAAGGTGCTAACTAGATTTCTCGTACGACATTCTCGTTAATATCTATTGGGCTGTGAGCTGCGGCCTTGTGCAGCACATTCATTTGTAGAATACCATTAATAAATATTTAACTGAGATTCAGTAGAGTCCCTTTTTAAAGCCGAAAAGGTTTTCAAGTGAGTGTATCCGACTGGACGTTGAAGTTACTCTCACTTTTGGAGGAAATCCTGACCATCTCTTTATTCCGAACCAGCCTCTCGTTAGTAATTTTGACCGATGTATTTCCGGTTTGCATCCCAAGGTAGACTGCTAAGGTATTCAACGTCCATACTCACACCCTTAGGCTCGCAAGCTACGTAGGTGAAGGTACACATTGGAAAAACATTCTGTCTTGAGATGTCTTGGTAACTTACTTTATCTTTTCCGTTTCCTCACATCACGGTTTTTCCCCCTAACCGAGTGTTACGAGTTCCTTTTGATATAAGCTGTTTGATTAGAACCATCTGCGTCTTAACCGACAGTTTTCCTTAGTTTCGTCAAAAAAGGCTTCTGAGAGCGAAATAGACAGAGCATACAACTGTCATCAGCTTGCGGAGGATAACGCATCCATTCTACACAATTGTACACTGTTCTTCGCATTTGGATTTAACTCAAAACGATGTATGAAAGCAATAGATTCCTGTAGGGTTGAAATGGACACAAGCAATTGCGTTCATTGGATACGCTCATTGGATAACGCCGAAGTATACTGACTTAGTCTCAAGTCCTCTCAATGTTCTCTCCCGGAACCCCTGCATCTGTTTACTCCAGCTCTTTCGTTGATCTCAATAAGGCTGTGTTTAACGTCGGAAAAATACGGTAACTTCTGAATTTTTAATTCCAACCTCACTGAAGCAATGTGACAAAGGACTTTCGGTCACGCCGCCCGAATGACTCAATTCATTCTTGTCTCAAGGGGAAAAAACCTGATTGTTACTGATTGGTCTGCGTAATACCATTTCTGAAGGAAGGTCTTGTACTTACAGATCGATTGTATGTGCTTTCGTACTTTTTTGAAGTATAAAGGGATTTTAGAAGATTTTGCGCGGAAAATGAACATACCAGAAGAATGGTAATGTGGATATTAGCGATCACACTTGATATCTGATGCTATACTGCTCACTGTACGTGTTACTGCCGTACTACTTAACAAAAAAGCAGCAACCACCCAGTCACGATTTTTTTGACCATAATAGGACTTTTGGAAGATATGATCAAACACTTCTTGTGCAGTTTATTTTTGATGGCAATGTCGACAGATTAACTGAGTGATTACCTCCGAACCTCAACATATAACCCGCTACCTTCCTAAGTAACTCGGGTACAACATTTTCTACACTGTTCTTCGGTACTTTTGAGATCTTACAGAAACCAGCCCCTTCATCGGCTCCAAGTATTCTCACGATCTTGATTTGGACTGCTTGATCTCTGATCTTTTAAAATGAAATTTCTTGTGTTTATTAGATCCATTGGACTCTTGATGAAATGCTGTGGGCTCTCTTGTTAATTGTGTCATTTAGAAGCACTTTTGATGAGTACTGGCTTCGTATACGCTTTCCACCCAATGTGACTCACTCACATTGCACCAGGATCTTTCCGGAGCCGTTTCGTGTAAATCGTGTACACATTCATGCCTGGTAGTTGATCAGCTTATTGCGACGGTACGGTCTCCTATTTCGCTAGCCTGCAATTATGCCTTGAGACTGTTATGATTTACTTCGAGCACATACCGTTTTGTTAGCGTTCCGTTCTAAATATCGCCCCTTTTGCACTACATATTTACGTGTTCCATAATTTTTGTTTGAAATTCTCAGTGTTGAGTTATTGAAACTTAACCCTTTGGGTTTTACCTTCACTTGATAAGGAGCGGTAGGTACATTACCAGATAATAAAACGTGACTGGCAACTCGAATTTAGGAGAACTAAACAGTTGAGTCTTACAGAAAATGCCATGGTTTGACTGGAGACATCACTGGTAGGACTATTGTACGAACTATTCAAAGCGCACAAATACGGATAATAGTGGTCTTCATAAAAGAAACCACTCACAAGGTTGCTGGAAACTCTTCGACAGCCCACGACCGGTTTCGCCCTTCTTGGGGCTCATCAGGTAGGCGCGGTTCCCGAGTTTCCGTCAACCTTGTGTTCTAGTTGAACCCAAATTGGACTGATTTCGACAAATACACTCATTTGTAAATCAATTTGGTTTTCAAGGGAAACTCAAGTGAATCTCTCGTTTATGATGTTCTTCGAATGTATGATGAGCCCCAAGAAGGGCGAAGCCGGTCGTGGGCTGTCGAAGAGTTTTCAGTAACCTTGTGAGTAGTTTCCTTTATGGAATTATACTGCGATATCTCGAATATCGTACCAACTGGAACGTGAGACGGTCTTTGTGCAGCACATTCAGTTGAAGAAAATCATAGACGAGAAATTCCCTTGAGTCTCTCGTGAAAGCCATATTGATTTGCAAATGAGTGTATTTGTTGTAGTGGTGGTTCTTTTTTCTTGTTGCTATATAGCGTTTCAAGCAGCATCGTGGGCTTACAACTAGGAAGTGTTCGTGGTAGAAGTTAACAATAGAATTTTCGACTTATTGTTCATGTAGCTCAGTCTTCTGTATTGCAAGGCGTACATGTAGTGATCATGTCTTGTTTTTTTTGTTCAGTCTAGTTTCTTTTCTGAAGTGCTTTCTAAAGCCTACAGCTACTACGGAAATCATCTGTTGACCAAGGGGAGTTGATCACCAGTATATAATACTGGTATATTGCTGTCAAAGATGTTGACGATAGCTCTCGAAAATGGGCCGGATGGACACATTCATTTGGAAATAAGTGAACCCAGTCATCCAAAATGACACACAGCTTGATATTTTTGTGTGCAGTAAAGAGATGACGCAATGATATAGAGACCCGTGTGTAAATGGCTACATCTGGACTGATCGTAAATCTAGACATACGGTGACCGAATTAACTGTGCACGTGACTTTATTTTGTTTCAAGTTTTGCCTTTTATGGCAGTTGATTGAGCCACTTAATAACTCATTGGAATACCGAGCTCGAGCAGAGGGATGATAAACTAATAGTTTTTCTAAGTAGGAGCAATGCGTGTCCACCACCTAATGCTTGTTCACTAATTTTGGTTGTGTATTTAAGACGCACACGAACGGTGAACGGTCAGTTCAAGGTATAAACTTGCTAATGTCTGTTCAGCAACCTTGGCTGTTTTCTGAGTTAAAATACACTAGTCTCTGTTGACCTCAACTTTCGGTTGTTAACGCCAGCGGCTAACCACACTTTCTCTGGTCACACCCTGGTTTGCATACGAAAGAACAAATTAATGTGGAAAGTGTTTGTAAGAATGCAGTAACAGTTTTTTCCGCCCCAGAGAGTGAGGCGCGGTGATGCACTCTCCTCAATATTGTTTATCATGGCGATGGATGAGGTTTTTGGATTGTAGATGCCAAATGTGAACTACCAGTCTCATGACACCTTAGTGGATGGTTCTTCCTTTGCTGAAGACCGGGTCATGTGTGCAGAAAGTTTGACTTGTCTTACAGAGAAGCCTGAAACATCCAGGTCGACAAACAACATAGGGAATGCGATATCTCAAGCCTGAGTTTAACCGTCCCGATGCAGTGAAAAACGCGTACGGGGAAGCTTCTATGTACGCAGTGCCGAGAATTGCGCAATGTGATTGATGATCCTGCAATTGGTAAAGCTGTTCGGAATCTCAGCCTTCCGATACGAGTCGAGGGTTAGTGAGTGAACACTAAGGAAGAAATGGTTACTGCCTAGGGTGACAGTCCGTGCAACAGCTTTGATGGTCGTGGATTTGGTCACTTTGCTTCTCTCGAATCGACGGCTTGTGGTTACAGAGGGAATATTTCCTTGGACATTTATCAGTGATATCCAGTTCCGGTGCAACATGCTGAGGACAAAAGTTAAGAACCCCCAACGTGGTCATGGTAAGCAGGCGATCTTCTGTCATGGAAACTGGTCAACTGGAGAGTTTGGTGCGTATTCCGCAGCCTCGTTCTATCGCGCATAGTACTTTGGGGCTCAGAAATCTTCTCAGTCGTCCGGGATATACGGTCTTCAATGAGTTGAAATCACCTTCCTCAACGTCTTGCATGAAGTCTCACTTACTGGTCCTGGAGTTCTGAACAACGGTGATAGGAGACGGCATAGTCTCGAATTGGCACGGAGTGCTTGTACGGAACGAGAGGCAGAAGTACGATACCTCCGGCTGTTCTCTCGCCATTATCTCGGCCCTACGTGCAATCGTTTGTGATGTTGATTTTTTGGTTCGCGAAATAATGGTCATTTCTTATCTAGATAATTTTCCCTCAATCCGCCAAGACTGCTGTTGGACTGGGGCATCTTAAGGTCATTGTCAGGGACTTGTGTTTGCTCACCATTTTGAGCTCTCCACATACGTACGACACTTTTGTACGTGTCACACATAGCTTCCACACCTGACCCTATATGACGGACATCTTTTGCGAGTCCTGACCGTGCTAGTGGTCACTGCTCCTTGTTGAACATTGTTTGTCCTTTCCTCAGTTTCCATACCAAATATTCCAACATACCTCTGATAACATTTGGCCTAAATGAGGGGCTAGTGACGGCATATCTGCGAATGGAACGGTTTTCTCTTTTTTCAATATTCTCCTGTACATTCTTCCACAACTGTCGCTTGCGTTTTTGTATATGTCATTGTGTTCATCAAAAATAAATGATAACCGAGCGAAGTAAAAGTGGCTTCAATTCTGTCATTTAGGTCGTCGTCTGGGAGCCATTGTTCTTGGATGAACCGACAGAGTATGCTAACATTAACAATGGAGTGATTTTCGGGACACATGGCATGAACCGACTGAGCTTGTTTAAGATTGTCGAATGGAAACCGAATAGAGGTTGCTTGCTCCCAGTTTATAAGGCGCTTAAAAAGTCAAGTGGAAAATACCTCCATCCACCCACAGTCAACAGGATCCCACCGAAACTTAGAAAATCTCTTGAGAAAAGGAGCACAGTTTGGAGATTATTTAGCTCTCATTTCAGATGTCCGGAGTTCAGACCCCGGCAGAGCTAAACATATGTGTTGCTGCTGAGCTCTGATAAGAGCAAAACTCTGGCGCAGTTATTCCCCGCTTTAGTGTGGACTCACTAGAATAATTGCGCCAGGACATGAGGGGGGGGGGCGTTCAAACGAGAGTTACGTGAACACATGCTTGACTCGAGCAGAGTGCTTTAGCCGCAGGCGATCCGTCACCAAAGTACTATCCACGAGACATCGGGTCTACAATAGCGAACCTAATTTCTATAGATCTAAAGACGGACAGACAGTAATTTGTATTTGGTAGCATTCTGGGACAAAGAATAGTGTCAAAGAAAACGGGGTGAACTGGGTTTTGAGTGCCCGAGAAACTCAGAGCCAGAAGTGTGGGCAAGCGTTACTTGCTGGCCGGAAAATCAAAATGGACAGCCCTTGAAATTGCATTGCATCCCAAAAAGCTCTTTGTTGACTCTACAATGAGGCAGAAGTCCTCCAGGAGTACGGAGTATACAATAGGAGAACAATATATCCAGTTTGGGAGGACACAAGCACTTGTGAACTTAATTATAGGTTTTTTTCTACAAAGGTTTTCAGTTTTCTTGAGTAAAACCTACTCATCAGGCTTTGTTGGAAATTGATTTACTTTGGAGGGACCAGCTGATAGTTCTCACGATGTCGATTTCTGGAAAGTCTGGGAGGTTGGGAAACTTAGCTTCAAAAAGCCTGTCTTGAATGACTGAGAAACTAAGTTCATTAAATTTATGGACATTGAGAGGGTGAACACTGCTCCTGAGACCAATTCACGGGTTTGTTCAAGTCCCTTTATGGCTTTCAATCTCCTTATGGAATTCAAACAGTTCACAGTTTGTTGGCATACTTACATTGAACGAGAGGGTCAGGAATGGGCTTGCAGCTGACATTGGTGAAAGGGAAAAATTGAGATAGTGTCGGTTTTCGAAGAACACCAATGTCACCGGGGAGAAAAGTAGACCTAGAATTAAACCATCTAGACTCGTAACTTGTGCCCAGTCGATCAAATAAAACTGCATCAACCTTAGCAGTTCCGGTTCAGTTCTACTGTCTGCAAGAGTTGCAATAGTATATATGTGTTGATGTTGCTGATGCGTTTTTGTAATCGAGCAGTGGCAGTCAAATAGGGTTGTTATTCCCCTCTAGTAAGGTGGAACCAGATATGCAAAGGCAAAACAAGCGCAGGGAACGATTTTTTGGAGGTAAAATGGCGTGGGCTTTCAGCGAGCAGGATATTTTGCGTTCCGGCTGAGAGTGCTTTTCCGAATATTTTCATAAGGTTTGAGGGGCAAACTGTTGTTCCAAGTTTTGGTTTTCTTCTTTGGAGTTAGTTTAACCCTTGCCGTCCCCAGCTATCAGCAGAGTAACACTGATTGAACGCATTAGAACTGGTTCAATGGAGACGTCGTTCAATGGAGAGACGTTCAATGGAAACACAGCGCATTCCCTCTGTAGCACGGAGGATAGCAAGTGGGGACAGCAAAGGCAAGTTTGTTCGGTTTGTCTGTAAAGTACATCGTTTGTTACACTGTGTGCTTAGGCTGTTCTTAGGTAGCGAATGTAGCGGATGGATGGGAGCGCCAAGAAACTTGCGAGTAAGCGTGGTAAAGTCAGTGGTTTCGACAAATATTTAGAAACGGTTCCACCTAGCTTTCTCAAAGCATCCCACATCTCAGATTTTGTCACCAAGTAGCGGTGCACGTAGATTTCATTCAGGTGTGCGATCTTCACTTTCATTTATCCTGTCAACTTCTTAACCCGTAGTTAGCTATCGATCTTGCAAGCATTCTTTCTTTCACCTCTGGAGGTACTTGGTAAGCGGAGACGAAAGCCTATCGGCTCGTAAATAAACTGTCTCCATGAGGCAATAAAGATCAAAATAAAAATCTGGATAGCCTGTCGAATGTTCAGACTACGTAGAAAGTCCTTATAACAGAAGATCTGGTGGAAAGTTCCTTTGTTTGAGTACCCGAGAAGTGATCTCATGAAACAGTCATGATTATTCTTGGAATGTTTTCGAGGGAGGGTCAAAGGAGTGACTGATGCTCACCGAAAATATGGCGTTGTTTACGTCAAGCCTTGTTGGAAAGTCACCATTAATGAAAGTGTGTAGCGACATGAGGAAGAAGCAAATGGATCCTTCAAAGTCACTGGTAAGCACCCAGAGATCGATCCAAGTATGCTGTCAAAGCAGGAGAGAAAAAGTCTGGAGAGGACCTTAATTCGTGGATAGAAGAAATGGGTAAAATGTATAAGTGTTCGGGGACTAGGAACTGGTAACCACTCAGGAACCGGGGTTTAGCAGTTAGAAGAGAAATCGTAAAACACGTAATATGAACAGCACCATTTCTAAATGTTCCTTCGTTGTATGAGCATTTTGGCATTTCAACCTCGGCGATAGAAGACCGATCCGCTGCTGATGGAACAGACATAGGAGTGAAGTTGGGTGTACTTGATGGCGTCTGGTATTGGGTAATGAAGAAAATACAAGATAGTCAATACTTTGCTGCGCACTTTAAGTCGCATGACCACTTTGTACCGAGGCATTTCTGGACATTTCTGAGTGGTATCTTGGGATCATTAAACACAGATTTTAGGATTTATCCAGTGAATGGGGTGAAGCACCGTCGCTTTATTATAAAGGGTATTGTTGAGTGAAGAGGAAAAATTGTCTCTTCTTCGGATCCTGGAATCAGGCAAAAGGTATTCAGGCCTTCTACGAGTCTTTATATATAACGCTACTACTTGGATCAGACTGTAATAAAAATACTCCCAGATAATATAGTACACAGCGGGCACACCTGCCAAGATGACTTCTACTGAGTTTCTGGGCACGTGTAGTTCACTAATCTTGCAATGGGCTTCAATATATTGCAATGGATTTTTCACACTAAGCACCCTCAACTCTATGGTCGTTGCATTGATCGACTGAATACCTAGGTCACTGCAGGGCGCAAACAGTTGCTTTGGGAGAACGCCTGCAAAAGGGCACCTTTTAGCCTAAAAAGCTAGAGGCTTGAGTATTGAAAACCTACCGGTCAATTTATCATTTTTGCACTGGCAAGCGAACAAGTGCGACAGTTCGCAAGTGAGGAAAGCAATCAACTTACAGATGTTTCAAAAATAAGAGGTAGTCATAATACGGCTACATACGCTTGAACAATATTTGCAGAGGAAATCCGTCCTTCCTTTGATGTTGTGTTCGTCCAAGAGCTGTTCTGTTTGTGTGGCTTAGTTCGGCTGTGAGGCACTCTATTTGATACAACCTGTGGAAGTGTGTACCTCTTCATACTTTCTTCACAACTCTGACCGTCAATCTACTAAATCACGTAGAAGTTACTTGTCTATCATCATATATTTTTTTGGTGCATTAGCCAAGACGACAGATCACCGAATACAAGCTTTATTCTCTATTTCATTCCTGGGTCAAATTGACAGTTGCTAATGTAGGCGTAAGTGAAAGTCTCCCGTGTTACTGCACGTTGCTGCATCTCTTACAAAGAGAGAGTAAATGTAAAAAAATTAGGTTACGATCGGAAAAACCCCCTACTACTTTCCAAAAGATAGGCCCGACTGTTGTAGTCATTTTTATTGCGTCTTTGTTCCACTGTCACTTAAATTTTAAGGGACAACCAAGTAAAATGCAGGACTGAATTGATATTGTATATATATGTATATATATATATATTCATATTTATATACCGTACAAAACTTCGCTTAGGAAATACTTTCTGGCAGTTTCCACTACACATTCTTCTCAGAATGTTTGGGTCTAATGTTTCGCCTGCCCCAACGTCACCATGAAACAGGGTTTAAAGACTAACCCTTTCGTAAACTCGGCTAAAAAATCCAAAGTGTTCCGAATTTGGAAGAACTCATCCTCGGTCGCTCACGAGTGTGGTTCGCAAACAAAGCGAATCACAGGTATACAATGAACCATAACCAGGAAAATTATTTTAGTGCTGCATCTGAAGACCTAATGCAGTTTGACTAGCAGTACACTCAATTTGCGGATTATTGCGTGAATGTAAGTATAAACATGTAGATTGCGCAACGTGTATCCAGCACACTACTCAAAAGGTTATTGGGAGCTGTCTGACAGCGCACCGCCGATTTTACCCTAACTGGGGCTCACCTAATAGGTACAGTGCCCAAGTTTTCATCCGTTTTATGTTGCAAATGAAAATAAGTAGTATGTTATACCCGGAAACTATGATGCACAATCTCGTATATCGTTACGACTGAAGCACGAGACAGGTTTTGCGGCAGTCAGTGGTGATGTCAAATCCTATTCCGATCACGTGTGGTTGTAAAGTACTGTCTCACTCTAACACCTCCGCCCTTGTGATGACACTCATAAGAACACTGCTGTGAAGCTGTTTGCCACAGGCGTAAGAAATGAGGCAATCTTCTATTCAACTACTCATAATTTCGTTAATATGATAAAACACACCCGTTTATCGAACGCACCATGGACCCTAGGATGCTTGACATCCATGCAAAGCCAACCTATGTTTCTTGGATATTTCGCCTGTTTCTCGAACAATGCACTTCCAGCCCAAGAAAAAAATTTAGCCTTTTTGGTGACACTGGATAGTGAGTGACTTTTGGAGAACGAACAAACGGAAGCCGAATGCATCAAATACCATTCCTGTCAACTGCAGCCTACTTATAACACTTCCCTATATATGCATCGACAACAAATAATTTTTTGTTAAAAACTAAACCCATTCTATTTTCGTCATGCGAATTCCAGACATTCTTTTGATCAGGCCACCTTCTGACCTAATTAAAAAAGTTTAGGGTGGTCATATTCTGAAGGAGCGGTCCGCCTACACTTTCCAACCAACTTTGACGGTTAGAACACCGCATTGCGTAAAGTATCATTATATAGTTGAAGTAAAATTTGGCGGTAATTGCATCACGCCTCAGAACATTGGTTTTGTTAAGAGAGAGAGAGAGAGAGAGAAAGAGAGAGAGAGATCTCAGATCTCATTTCACTAGGTATGGAGATTATACAAGCAAGCACGGATTTTGCCAAAAGGAAGCCTGTCTAATTCGTTTGCATGTCGACGTGCCCGGAAAGCAACCATTCGAAAAGAATCCGGTATTTTTAGGAGTAGTGTTAAAGCCTTCATTTCTGCGCTCATGTATCAACTCGATGCCTAATTTGAGAAGTTTCTGGTAGCAAGTTTTTTTAGTTATCAGTCATTCAGAAACCCTTACATTACTTTCATAAAGAAACCACTCACAAGGTTGCCGAAGACTGTTCGACAGCCTACGACCCGTTTCGTCTTTTTTGGAGCTCAGTAGATAGGCACGTTATTATTCGAATTATGTATCCAACCCGATCCCACTGTATCTTGCAGTTGTGAACATCCATATTCCTATCAACAAAACACCGATCTTGGGGGGACTTGTTTCCCCGTGGTTCCAATTTCAAATGGTCCTAAGTTTTTGCACAGGTCTCCTGTTGGACACATGGACCTTGATTCGTCGACTGAGCTGGATAGTTTGGTTGTAAACGTTTCACCGTAAACCGTGGTGGCATCATCGATGCTCATCAGGTAGGCGCGATCCCCGAGTTTTCGTCCACCTCATATTCTACTTGAAGCAAAATCAGATGAAATTCGCCAGGTACTCTTATTTTTGCATCAAGTTCATGTTGATGGGAGACGCAAGAGGTTTCCAGCTAGACTTACCATTTACGGTGGTCTTATAAGCCAGAAGAAGGGCGGAACCGATAGTGTGTTGTCCGAGAGTTATCAGCAACCTTATAAGTAGCGTATCACGTCCAGACAATGCAATGCGATATCCCGAAAGTCATGCAAACTAAAACACGAGACAGTGCTGTGCATCACATTTTGTTGGAGGCCATCATAAAAGAGAAACTCAGCTAGATTCTCGCCTCAAAACCAAGTTAATGTGCAGGTGAAGGTATTGAGGATAAGTTGCCTTTTTAGGAAGCCGGTGATTAATCTTCGTCAGTATTTCCAGGTATCCTTCTAAAGAAGCTTTGGACTCTATTGTCTAACCCTATATAAAAACGAAGTGTATTTGGTGCGGTCCGTAACTATCTAGATAACATGCTTTTTAATGTTGAAGAGGTATTTTACTTTACATTTGAATGTCAGGCATATCCTGTTTGTGTCCTTAAGTGTCATGGATTAACACATTACTCATGAGGTTGCTTAAAACTCTTCGACAGTTTGCAACCAATTTCATCCTTCTTTAGACTCTTCGCGTAGGCTCCGCCTCCGAGTTCCCATCAGCCTTAGGTTTGACATGAACACCAAGTCGTACGCTATTTGTGAGATATGCACATCTCCAGACTACGTTGGTGTTAATGGGGAATTTGTTTATTCGTATTATTCAACTGAATACATTGCGCAAAAGCCGCACCATCTTTCACTTTGTACGATAGAGATATCGCAGCATATCCTTCTGAGATGACATTCTACTAGTTGGGTGTCTGAATCATCTCTGGATGACGTTATGTCTGTCACGAATGAAGTTAGGTAAAGTTACATCTGGTCGAATTCCAAGTACCTCAAGTTGAATATGACTGGACGAACTAGAGTACTATCGATATTTAGAACATCTGATTTACTGACTACAGGAACCAAAGCATATCCGACCAATGTGCAGACGCCACAGAACCAATAGCAGAATGAAATTACCGAAACCGTTTGTGGATCACTGATGCACTGAAAGGTTAACGGTCGGTTGAAGAGCATCCGTGTATCCTAATACTATGATAAAGGAATAAAGATATAGGTTATCTTCCTTTAGGGGGTTTCAAAGACCGTCTCAGTCAGTCTTATGATCAGCAACCACTGTGATGACAAATATGATTCCACCGGGTAATTTTATGAGACCGACTAGATCTGTTTATCAAATTCTTTGCGTCCAGCGCATGTCCCACGTCCAAATTTCAATTTCAGTAAGTTCCCTATGCAGGAATTCCGTGTCTCGGTCTGGTATTTCACTACTCGGTACACTACTCCTCATTTATCACAGTTTTTTACACCTGAGAAGACCGAGCCTCGTGAAGAACGAGCTTTGCTTTTCTGTTGACACCTCCCTCATTCTGACTCTTTTTCTCTCTCACAAAAATACCGACTTCACTCAATCCCTTCATCAAGTTTTGAGAGAGGAGTAAAATTCTGTTTCCTATGGACCACTTTCATAAATTTAAACTGCATGCACGGGCTTTTTATAGTTTCGTCAACGCTTAAGTTGAGTTGACTTGATAGACTATCCGCATGTCATTAAGTTTTTAAGCTAATTTTGGCAATTAATTTCAATTTCCTTTACTTGGCTTGACTGGAAGCATTCCGCTGGGTTTATTATTCCTACTGAACTTCGTTCTTATATGATGCTACATCTTAATGAGTTAACTTACTCTCACTGTTTTCTTTTGACGTTGATACCAGTATGCGTACACCTAACCGTCAATACTATTGTGATATCGATCTGCTCAGAGTCACCAACATGCAGAAAATAAGTTGCCGCACAATCTTTGATCGATAACATGTATATCAAGACGGTAGAAAGCAGGAGCTTGCAAATTTATTATTCAATAAATTAGTTATGTAGATACATAGACAACCCAATTCTGTCCCCTCCTTCTGGCATGAACAAAAAATCTAATGAGACTATTTACGTGTATAGGGAATACGCCTACGTGCAATAGCTGAGAACAAATTTTCGGAGGACGTAGACGAACATGACCAGCTAATCACGTAGACAGATTCATGTGTTTTCTGTCTCATTTTATTGCTCGAATCCTTGTCGTCACTTTGTGGATTTCACTTCGCCACCAGGCATTCTGGCTCGCGAATATTTCATTGGTCACTTGCCTGTCGGGCTATCTTTGCTATCGCCTACTTTCATTGGGCCGTACGGGTGGTATACTACTCTCACGCAAGCCAGACCGACGGGGCGTGACACTGCGAGAGTTCTGCAGACCAGACCGACCACGTTTGTCTGGTTTTGCGGAGTTCGGTGCACACGGTGTTGTACGCACGAAACGGTGTGGCTACCGTTTATTTGCACCAATCATATGGCGCCTCACCCATTGGCGCATTGGTGCAATGTCGTATTGGCGAGCTTGCTATGGTGAAGAGCAGATGATTGATAACCCGGGGTCACACATACGACACGACCATAGTTGCACGAGCAAGTCGACACAACTCAAACTGCTCATGCACTGCATGTACTGGAATGGCGATCACTGGAACGCCAACTTACTCATTCGGTCACACAACATTCGGACTACATTGCAGGAAAAGTACCTGGTCGACCGCTAATGAACCCGTAACCAAAGAGCAAATCCATCCATCAGATTCTAATAACGCAGAGTACATGAATTCACACAGCCATAAAGGTTCAAAGGCTGTGTGTGGAAGACACCTGACGGTTAGAACATTCCATAAAATTATCGACTGCCTCAATGCGTTACAAAAGAGAAAAGCCCTTTGTCCTAGACATGAGTCAGTTGTATTTGTTTCTCAGTTGACTTCTACTGAGATCCCCTCATACAACGGTGGTGGTGACAATCTAGAAAAACGGTATCTCGGAGTCTTGCGTCAACTGGAGCAAATCTATTACTGCCTGAGTTGTCGTAACTTGTTGAAGAAAAACGATGGTCTTTCTTGTCAAAATGAAGACTTTGTTCATCAAAAGCGATTGTTTCTTCGCCTAATGAAGCAATGCTTAGGCAGCACAGATAACGACCTCAAGGACACTTTGGAGGAGAATAGTTACACAATGCGAATGTCAAACCTGCCTTCAGAAAATTGTCGATTTGGTTCGGCTGATGACTCGATTATGAAAGAACGCCATTCCAGACCACTTGACAAATCGCAGTATTGCTGGGAATGGTTACTGTGCTCCGTGGATGAAACAGATGAAACTGACTGTTCAGATTATCCCCATGAGTTTGGTCCCGATAACCACCGTGCAGTTTTTATGAATCACTCAAATCTCTGCCAGACAAATGGATTTTGTCAGTCCTGGTCAGGATGCGAAACCGCTTCCCAGAGCGCAGGTTCGGTAAGTATTACCTGTATGTTAGTTTTCGACAAAATCATGAAGGACGTTTTGCTTTCGGGCTAGTAACTCTTGTGGTTCCGCACAACATATTCCTCGATCTCATATTCCGGTGATTCGGCTGCCAGCTTTCGCTCATTTACTTGTAAATCAAATAGTCACTCTCTTAATGGGGATCGAGGTTACATCGTTTGTACTCTACTGTGAAATTATTTATTCTAGTTGTTATCAAACAGGTGGGTCGTTAGCCACTCCAACATCACTAATCGCTGAGTGCGTCAACGCATTTTCGCGTATCCTACTCGTGCGTAAACCACCGGAAGCCAAAAAAAAGAATTGAAAGCTAATACAAAAATAAGAAGCTGTAATCGTTAATAGTTGATTTTATGTGACAACTTTAATAATTTGCGCATGTCTCTTCTCCTTGTTGATGCCTATCAAAGTTTGTTTTTTATAAAGTGTCTTCGAACGGAAGCATTCTAGAATATGTTAGATCCCTATCGGAAATTAACACCAACCAAAAGGCTTCATTGACGTTTAAGGAGGGAAACCTCACAAGAAAGGCAACAAAATTTGGCGGTGCCTTTTACGGTTAGCCCTTGTTGGGAGTTCGCCTTTGACTCGCGTAATTGGGATAGCAACAAACTTAACTGCAATCAGCGCCAAATTAATTCAAGACTGTTTGCTATCTTCACGGTAAGATTCATGGAAGATGATGAGAAAAAGCCTTCCTGAACTTCTCTTCGAAGTGGAAGTTCACTGAAACTTTACAGATCATGTCTCACCATGAAAGATACTCTTGAAGAAAAGTGCCGATGACATATCAACATATGTCATCGGCACGAAAATCATTTCGAAGGAGAGTGATCATAAGTGTTCTGAGCCAAAAAATTCCGAGTTGTATCTGTGTATGAAAATGCCTTTGTTTGGAAACAATAGGGTTAACTCAGACATCTTTTGGTTAAGTAGCTTAGTGGACAACGTCACGGACTTGCGTATGAACGATTCCCTGCATGGTTGCCTTCAAATTGGCTGCCACCCTCGTCATGAAGTCGTTGTAAACGCGTTTTGTTTAGTCAATGCAAGACGCAAAATGCACTGTTCAGAGACACTGTTTGGGTGCGATGTTTTGGGACTACTTAAGCACTGTCGGGAATCAAATCTTTGTATCACGAAACAAACGTGAACAAGGACGTAAAGAAGGCATCCTGGTGTAAAGGGCAAAACAGTTGTGGCTATTGAGAACTGTACTTTTCAGCTGTATTATACCCAAAGAATTGTACTGCTTACTTATCCTCGCTCAAACTATTGAACGAACGAAGTCAAGGCTAGTGCAGTCAAGCAAACCACACTAATGGGACGATATAGGTGAACACATGGTGTTGGTAGCGCCAACCGTTGAAGTTGACACTGTCAGTAATTCCGGGCTAACGAAGTAGGGCATTTTCATTGTAGCGTTGCTTCTCTTGTGTTCATTCAGCTCTTAAGACACCTTGACGTGGTTTCGTTCCGGATTCTGAAGGTTTTTCTACTCATTTTCAAACATCTTCTAATGTTCTAGTTGCCCTGCCGAACAGGATGTTCTAACTAGTGGAATTTCCTTGTGAGTATCAGCATCAGATTCCCTTTGAGCAATTATGATTCGCATCTTTATTCTCTGGATCCAGTCCTTTATACTTCGTTCAATACTTTCCAGTGATCCCGTATGATTTTAAGTCAGTACCCTGTTCACGCTGCGATTTCTTGTCCACCACGAGTTTATCCCCGACTTTTGGAAAGAGATACAATGATGAAAATGGATGAGATTAAAAATCGAAATATTGTATTAGTTACTTTTTGTGGTTATGGCCGTTGCCTGACTCAAACAAATACGGGGATGGTGAGCTACAAGTCATACACTTCTGGTTTCTGACACCTCTGGAATTACACATAAACAGCATTGGCCGATGTCTATTTTGAACTAATGTGATTCACTACGTTGCGTCTACTTTAATGGCCTCTGTGGTCACACTAGTGTATTAAGGCCAGTCTTCGACTGGCTCATCTAGATATCTGTCGTTTTTATAGCTTTCAGTCCATATTATTTCGCTCTAAAACGAGCACCGTAGATCCCTCTCTCTTCACTCACAAGGATAATTCTCAGAAAGCCTCAGCTGCAGCGGTTCAGCCATGAAAAAATACAAAACCCCATTACATAGATGTCACCTCAGGGGGAAATGCACTTCTGTTGGCCGAAACACCGCCGGATTGATTTCATTTAGCAACAGTCTTCCAAATCAAGAAAACTGAACCACATTTCGAGTTCGGCCTAAACACAATTGCTGTCCAAATGACCTTTGTACAGATTAGCATTAAAGTGGACTGAATTAGTGAAAAGGGTGGGGTGTGAAAATGTGAGTTTATCAATAGGGTGCTCGATACGTGGTAAAAAATACATCTATGGTGTTCTGATTTATGTTGGTCCAGAGAACCTGATTAGAGTACTCCTCATGTGAAAACGGTGTTTCTTGCACGGAATGATCTTTAAACGAAGATGGGAGTTCTCCCAAACTCTAGTACTGCGCATTAGTTTATCAAGGAATAATTCTACACCCATTGATAGTAAATAAGTTCAATTGTTTGATCTTTTGCAATCTGACTTTAGAGGGAAAAGAAAATTATTGGTGGTTTCATTCTGTAATTTACTAAATCCGAGGTGGAACTCGGTTGTAAGCACAAGACAAATCGTGACTAGTAAGCGATTACCACTCGCCCAAGAACCGAATGAGGAAATTAAATAAAAGAACAAATCAGTGATAATGAGAGCATTAACAAATGATCCAACATGCATGCATACATCAAACCACCTGTATAATCATAAACGAGAGATTCAGTTGAGTGCGTAAATAAGAGTTTTTGGTGAAAAAAGGGTCAACACGACACTCCCACCAACAACAGTGACACGGCTACGCAGTCACTTTTGACCGCAGATCATTGTCCAGCCGTGGTAACACTGATACTGCATAAGTGGATGAAAAACCCTCCGGCATTTCAGACCAGATGTTTCCATGCTGCGCCTCTTCTGGTTTGAATTCCTTCAACCGTAACTGCCTACTATGAGGGACGACTAGTAATTTTGGTTAAAAGTGGTCAGGACTCGAATTTCTCAACCCAAATATGTCAATTGGTCTTAGCGTAACAGAGTTATAGAACGAACAGATGATTCGGGCTTATGTTTCTGCATTGAACCCGTAGCTAGGTTACTCTAGGCTGGTCAGGCCAACCTAGAACATGGGCCAAAAGTGCGGTAGGTAAGGCCACCATCGATCGTTTGTAGTCCTCGTTGGACAGATTTGTGAAGGAGTGCACTTTAGAACAGCAACGCATGTTGGCGTTGCTGTTGCGTAAGCAGGTCTATCCTTAGACTTACCTTAGGACGACACATACACCCACATGCAGATTGTACCTATGGCGAAACACCATTAAGCTGTCTGAAATAAACTTGAGTGACTGTCATCAACCAGGCTTGGCTGAGCAAAAAAATTGTGGCACGCTGTGCGTGACTTAATAGTGTATGATGATAATCATTCGTTTCCAAGTCGAGCTTACCAAAACGTATGATGTCAAAACACGAGAATAAGAATTCAACGTAAATTCCGATTTTGTGGTCACTATACCACAGAATGTGCGTAGAATGCGCAATACATCTGCGATATTTTCGGGGCAACCTCTTATTTTCGAATAGCGGGCTGCGCATCGATAACCACAGCTGTTCTTGAGTGTTTTTCTAATCACAGTCGAATAGGTACTAGTATTCGATACAAATGGGTGTGGCACTGTACTTGCACACGTAAAAGTTTTTGACAATTAGGGTGACCCTGTCTTTAGTCGGTAGATCAAGCTTTCCCTAGGCATAACAGTGATAGTGAGAAAAAAGAAGTAAAATTTATAGAGATTGTAACCCCTTCCAGTGCCTAGCTGCCATGCCACCCGAGGGAAGCACGAGGGCTAGGATAGTGCCAGTTTGCCCAAGCCTAGACAAGGGAATTCGAGAAGCAGAGGTAGGTTCTAATCACGGACCTTTCGGTCAGTAAATTCGCGTTCTCACCACTTGAGCCATCTCGCCTCCGAGATTGGTATGTTGGCAAGCAGAGAATTGTCCTCATTCGTGAATGCTTATCCACTTCATGGTCCGGGTTCCAGATTTGCGGATACTCAGTGCCAAGTTGGGTTATAAAAACCGGCGTACTGGCTGAATTCAACGACTTCTGGTACCAAGCTTGATGTTCTTAGACTACTCAGATTTTCTTCCAGCTTCAGCGCTGTCATGAAAAATCCGTGAGAAAACATGAAGAACTCGTGAAATTTCGATATACTGTTTAGATATCGTCAGCTTCGAACATTTTTGCAAATAACTTTCGAACGATTGGTCCGCTTAACGTATACTTACAGGCCCTACAGTTTTTCATCAACCGGAATGTTTCGTCTGGTACTTCTCGAGTGATGTATTTCGCCCCGTGGTCGTAGTCAGTCGTACAGTGGCCGTAGATTTTCATATTGCTTTGGAATCCAAACTCGTTTTTCTAATTTCTTAGTGGCTACACCTCACCATGCTATGCTCATAACTACACCGATCAAACCTCAGAGGCCATAGACCATAGCCGACTGGCCCAAGGTTACTCAAGTCAAAATACATTCAGCACAATCGCGGTTAGTAAGCTGTCTACAGGTAGGTTCCTTGTACTAGAACACCTCTACGCTCCCTACAGGGAAATGCATGCATGCAAGGTAGCCCTAGTAGCACTGTGCATGTACGTCATCTCCCACTCAACCATAAGAAACATCAGTCGGTGAGAACGTACGGGCAAATTACTTAGTTAATCTTTCGGGGAACTACCCATAACTTCAAAAATATAAAGTACATCAGAAGTGAAATCAACTTTTCCTCAAAATATGACAAGCTGGATGAGTCCCACTAGATCAGACAAAAGACCATCATTAGACGGATGATTTCGCTTTTGTCGCGTGTATCCATCTAGGCTTACAACTGTATCGGTTGAGAACTACATGGGAGTGGCCAATGAGGTTGCAGTGGATTGCGTTTGCAAATACACCCACCACTGGTGCCATGAACTGGGTGGTAACCTTGTTAGTATTTGGTCTGTCTCGTCAGGGAAACTGTTGAAACAGTGGCATGAAGTTGGTCGAATCTGAATGGATAACAAAAACTCACAAGGATGTAATCGCTTCCGCTGGGTCGCTCTGTTCATTTTGCCGAAGCCAGTTAGGCGGAAGTCACAAAACGAATCAACGTTGGCAAGCAAAGTAATTGTGAGGTGTTACATTTTACCGGAATTTCTGAGGGAATACTTGCCCACTACATCAATATTTTGCTTTCACAGTAGGCGAATGCAATCGCTGGGATGTTTGAGATATACAGAAGTAGGCTTCTGTGGGAGCAAATGGTATTGGCCCTGACCATGCAGTCAGTACGGCTCAGATTCTGTTATAGTGTTGGCTGCAAGAGATAAGTTTTGTAAAGTACTTTTACCAAACTACGCCACTTTGGTGAAGGTAACCAAAACGGAGATTCAGGCGATAAGGATGTTGTTTGGTTTCCCATTCAGGCGCATCCACACAACTAAAGTCACGATCTCAGCATCAGTTGCTTTATTGACGTCCGAGTGTTGTCTCACTATGAACTGAGTGTCCCGAAATACAGTCACTCTTCCCAATGGCTGACTTACAAACATCTAGTGACATTCTCTTCGTTACGGGAACGTGTACATTAGCAATAGCTCAAACTGTACAAACCGGAAGCGTTGGCTTCTCCTGAGTGGTGCCTCAGAGACTGAGACTACCGTCGTCGGCCCCGTTTTTCTAATGACAACATTTGGAATTTTGACTACTGAGTAAAACGAGTAGTGCAGAATGGGTGTCCAACGTCACTGACCGAAGTCGCATCAGACCACCGATGCCCCGGTCAAATCCAACAGCATAGGTATTGAAGTGCAAACAACTGCATAATTTGTATAAATTTTTCGATGAAGTTAGTAGTACTCATTTAAAATACTGTGAATGTCGTAGATTCGTCGTTCAGGACCAACTACTGTAATTATCACCAGGTGTTCTGGTTCCTAGTTTGTATCACCAGTCGGCTAAGCAGAGCCGTTTATTTTGGCATGCTTTCCTGGGCCCTTTGTTTCACAGGACTTCATTCCAGTTACCGAAATATTTGTTGATTATCGGTTTTTCAAGTGCACTTGTAGTAATCCGTCAACCTCCCAAAAGGTTGACTTTCAAACTGAAAATCCTTCATCGGTCTTGACTGACAGGTAAATCGAGGGAGACTTCATTGTGAAGCAGCCCTTATTTCCTATAAAACTGCCTTTAACCTATTGAGTGATTCCACCTAAATCGCCTACTACTATACTCAAAATGGATAGTAATTGAACGGCCAGTTGTCCCGAATAGCCATGCTAAGAATAAATATATGATGAAGGAAACATTCCGGATATGATAGACGAACGCGTGTCTAAACACAGAGAAATTATAACATGAAAATCGATGTAAGCCTGGACGCCGCGTCCTGTGAATCGATTTTGTCTTACCTGAATACCTTATCATTTAATGAAATATGACTGAAACACGGTGGTATTTAGTACTGCTATATGGTTGTGGAATCCTAATTTCAGGATCGAGGGGCCTTGTCTCAATCTGTGAGGTAATTGCGAGTCTACTAAGACATCCATAATATGTTAGAGTCAGCCAGTGTGTAGTCAGTCCTTAAATTGGGTAGCACTGTAGCTTTTGGTCGAATTAAAAAAATGCTTGGTCACTATGCGCACCAGGGTCTATGTGAAACCTTACCTAAAATAGATTAGTCCTTATTTTGCTGACAAGGTTAACGCTGTTCAAATGGAAACCAGTAATCTCACTTGATTTGTGAAATACAGACAAAACCCATCTAGACTGTTAAACATTCCATGCACGGTCAATTTTGAAAATGGAGTTGACTGTGAATTAACTTCCGGTGGTTAAGTGTGTATCCAGAAGCCGTTGTTGGGTCCTCATTAGGTTCAGCAGACCGAAATTTGCACTCACCTAGTTCGTTCATGAACGAGTGAAGTATCGGAAAAACGAATGTTTTTCTTACTAAATAAAATGCATCCTGAGGTAGTTTGACAGTTCCTATCTTTGATAGGTAGAAATACGCTTATGCAATCACGTGACTACATTCAGCCGTAAACTTGTGTATAGCAGGGCGATTTGACGTCACGTTATTGATTAACTGAAGATCGATTGATCCAGCGTATATTCCAATGAAGGCATCCTATTGCAGTCCAGATGGAACTCGACTTTTACTTTGTTTGAGTGTGAAATGGCAGTACAAAATAAACTATGACTAAACTAAACTAAGACATGTCTAAACCCTTCTGGCTCTTCAACGGAAAGTCAGAATCTCACGGACCTACTTGAGTTCCAATTTTATCGGTAGGGCTTTATGTTCCAAAAATTCTTACACACCTCGTCTTGGCAGGTTATGAGATCCAAGAGGACTAGAAAGGACGACGGCGTGCGTCAGCTGACACTCACAATCCATATTACGAGGTGCAAGTCCCCCAGCCTATCCTAATTTCACTCAGCACTTCTGCATATTCACGCAAGCAGTTAGCACGTGCTTGGACGAAACGAAGCCTCTTTTCCACACCGTAAGCTCCCTCAGGGTAAGTTACATTCATCGGAACCATTGTTTGTCATAGCGAAAAGTTCAACGGTGAAGATACTGCAAACTTAGCGAAACCGATACACGTATGATGTCATAACTCGGCGATCAGTCTGCCTGATCCGGCAAGACGATAAGTAGTACTTATCTCTTTTCTATCCAGATTTCTCTGTCATAAATCTACTAAAGAAGGTATCTCCTTAAACGTAAACCAACTAGACACATTCTAAATCTTCACAACTGGAGTATTCCTTTCTTTCATGACAGAAGCGTATGAAATTTAATGGCGAAACAGCATGTGAAGCGCTGTCCGTTTTGCAGCATTATTTTCGAAAAAGAAACCATATAGGATGAAACGATTCGGTTGAGGGGACAGTTCTGACAACCCGACAGTGTTATTCATTATGTTCGCTGGGCTGGGCAGTTTGACTGCAAACGTTTCATCACTAACCGAGGTGACATCATCAGTGCGTTGTTAGGGGGCGTAGCAGTGATGATAGATGATAAACAACAAAAGTTTCGATCATTGCAGAACTGCCTTACGCAAACGTCACACATATTTTTAAAGATAAACAGTTGTTTGCTGTCGATCGGTTTCTGGGCTGAATGTGACCCGTAATAGATTAACATCGGGTTCTTGCAAGGTAAGTGACCTTCACCTTAATGAAACTGTGGAATGACTCACGGATAGGTGCTTCACGACCTTGTACGAGTCCAAATAGTTATCTCTAAACACCTGGGACAGAGTTGATGAAAGACTGTCGAAAAAATACGAATAGCAAAAAGCCACTCATGATTTCCTGACCCACCAAGTCAGATATAAATCAAGGGCGGCAACTCATAAATAATATTTCTGAAGGAACAAAAACAGAATCTACCTGGTGCCTCGAATCAACTGATGAATAGCGTAATGTTGTAAAGTCCTCTCGCGCAATGCATTCAGTATGCGCAACACCGGTGGTGAGGAAGAATTCTCATGAGTCGCTGTGACTGTGATCAAAAATAGAAGTTTCATATCATCTTAAATGAAATGATGTGACTCATTTGCAAACAAATTTGGTTTTTCGAGAGACTCACCTGGAACCCAGCTGAATCTCTCGTTTGTGATGTTTCCAGGCAACTGAAACCAATGAAAAACAAATTTTGTTTGCAAATGAGTGTACTTCGCTAATTTCGTGCAATTTGGTCTCAAGTAGAACATGAGGTTGACGGAAACTCGGGGACTGCGCCTACCTGATGAGCCCCAAGGAGGGCGAAACCGGTCGTGGGCTGTCGAAGAATTTTCAGCAACCTTATGAGTAGTGCATTACGTATAGAAATGATGTGACCTTTTTTGATTGATTCTGATGACTGGTGGGTTATAAATGGCATTGATGCCTTTGGATGCGACTTTGCAAATGGAGGATCTCAATTTGTTGTTATGAACAGAAATTCTGCAACCGATTTACATATCAGAGCTATGAATGATTTTCTGGTTCTTCCGGTTAAAAGACCGTCTTGGATTCATGATATTTTAGAATAACACTGCAATGACAGCATAGCCCACATAACCGGAATAGGGTTCCCTTTTTGTCAAATCATGGTGATGGATCGGATTTAAATCCGATTTTGAATACCCAGAGTCTAACCGCAAAATGGATAAACCCATACGGGATATTTACTGTATGCCCTGTAGTTGGAAGGTGTTGAACTGCGACCCGAGATACCCTTCGAAAGAGCAGCTTATTTGTTAGCTTGTTCGGCGAGCTGGGCAACTGATTTACGCGTGTTTCGCCACCGTTCGAGGAGGCAGTTTCAGTACGCTGCTTTCTTCGCTTGTGCTTGGGTTTATATAGTTTCACTGAAAACAGCTGATACCTCTTGTCTGACCAGATTGTAGTAGAGATTTCGTCCTATAGTTGAAGTTAATCTATGTTGAAAAGCCGAGAAGCACCGTACAGCTGCTTCATACTTTTTGGGAATCACCAGCATTTCACCGCTTACGAAACTCACGGAGTTTCAAAACCACGACCTTCCGGCCAGCGGTTGAACACAACCAATTGGTCACGAGCGGCTGATCAGCAGTGTGATTAGCTCTCACTTAGAAGGGACGTAGGGTGACTCATCTTTCAATCATGGAACCCACATCACGTAATCACTTACTGAATAGTCTCTCGACTAACGACTTCTCAAAAGTAAGTTTCGCTCATTTTGTGGAAATATTCGTTCTCTGAGCTACTTATCGACTGATAGTGATAGGAAGAGTTTCGGTCATTCTCAATAGAGATTTCATCTTCTCAGTGGAGCCAATCTATGTTAAAATGCCAAGAAGAACTGGTTAGTTCAAAAGTAATAATGGTTGATGTGACGAGTGAAATTTCCCACTTAAAAGTAGTCACTCGTGTTGCCAGTAGACGCGTGACCACGTGATGTGGATTTCTAGGATGAAGAATGGTTGGGGTTACATCAAGTGAAAATGCCAAATTATGCACTTGGGCTATGAGATAGGACGAATAAAACTCAACACTACACTGATCAAAGTGTGCATTCGTAATTTTTTTATACCAACCTACACATGGTACCAGCTTTTTGATATCCATATTAAACGGTAATCTTGCTATTTTCTACCGTGTTAAATCATCCCAACAGGAAGGAAACTTGTACGCTGTAGACGCAAACAAATAACAAATAGAAAAATTGAAATTGGAGTCAACGGAACACGTAAAAGAAGGATGCTATCCCGGTTAGGGAACCAACAAATCGAGTGAGGAACATACTGTGGACGTGCTTTTAGAAGACACAGCCAAACAAGTGGCACACCCAGAAGTTGAAAAAAGATCATTCATCCAAAATGTTGTCGTACAATCACTTGATGCTATTCTCATTCACATCGGGCACAAATAGGTCTCCGTACTGGGAACTGTTTGCTGTAAAATAATTAGTTATATTGAAGCTGCTATTTTCTGACTCACAAGCGACAAAATAAAGGTTTGAAAGTGTTTTTGGACAGTTTAATTTTTGGAGCAGATTGTCCGGATGGAGGCCGGTAGTTACTTCAAAAGCACCCATGTGTGAGATGAACCCGGGTCGTTGAAATAATTGACTAACATCTTATCCGTCCGCTGAGCCAAACTCATTGCCGACCACAAGACTTGAGAATTTACGCTAATACGTCCGTTGACCTAGACAGTCAGTGGGAAGTTTTCTTCCGTTTTCACCCCTGCATTTCAAAGAGCAGTCCCGGAGTACACGAAAAATATATGGAGGTCATAGTAACAGGCCGGGAACAGAAACAAATGTGTCGCTTTAACTTTATTTTTCGTGAGAAGTTGGGTTTGGAAAATTTGTGGCTTACTGTACTTACACATCAATTACTATAGCTTTTCCCAGGGGATTTAAAGTTCTCCACTAAAAAAACTACGTCTTACAAAGGGCAATACGCAGTCAAAATTGACCGACAGGTCTATGAAAGGCAGTGAATTGTGAAGGCCGCCGGAAGAATAACACACTTTGACCTGTCACTTGCTGATCAAGATCTGCTGTAGTTTGGATAGTTGAAGTTGTATTTTTATTGAATTTGATCGTACGCATAAAGAAAAGCTCTATTTGAGTCATAGCCAGTGAAAGTCTTTTTGTTTTTTTGGGCGGAAAGTTTGTTTGTTTTTATTTGTTTCTTTCTTGTTATCAATCACTTGGTTTCCTTGAGCTTTACTTTCAAAGAGAGTATCTGTGCTAAACTGCCGTAAATTCCGTCATCAGTATATCGAGTTTTATCCTCCATAATCAGGATGATATCTAGGCATTTTAGGACCGAACCAGGTGATTTCATCGGTAGTCCACGCACTAAACAGTTCATCTTCGGTAACAACTGGCTTCTTCGCAAATTTCCCATGCACTTGACCGAGGATAGTGCCTCTGAGGCAAGCACTTGCAGACACTTGTTTCATCAACGTCAACCGTGATAGGCGCCACCGTAACTTTCCGTAATAACATCGCGCTAGCCACATAATTGTCATGCCATTGTTTGCATTCTTTTGGTATTGTTTGAAGGTTCTGTCATAGCCCAAATGGGTTCACACATCGGTTTCACAGTAATAGCTAGGCGGGGCCGATTGTTCTCGGTCGTAAGCGTTTGACAAGGACATTTGGTTGGTATGCCTGTTGAAATAGATAATTATGTTCTAGGTGTACAGTAATCTGGTGTCAATTTCAGATCTACGAGCCACAGTTTGAAATCATATGATGCGTTCTATGAACTGACGCAAATCTATCAATGCTGGGCTCCGTGTTGTCGCATGGTGTCACAATACAATTTAACCTCCCGCTTTGGTATCAAAGTCCGGAAGTGCATCCTTAAACAAACTAGCATACAATAGACGTAACTTTTGGTGAAAAAATGGATCGTGTTTACTTTCGCGTGACTCATATCCGAATGCGTTGTCGAACCAGCCGTTGGTAAGCTAAAGTCGAAAAAAGCAAATATCCAAAAGGTCTAGCTCTGTCTTTTCCAGGGTTTTCGAATGTCATTTTTGTTATGTATTTCACCTGACCTCAGAACTTTGATATCTTTGGCTTGGAATCGTGGACATTGTACTTGGAAAACAGAGGGATCCTATAAGTTCCTTGTGAGTTGAACATTGATGATTGCGTTAGAGTTGACTCTCGAGTCATTATGGTCGTGTTTCACGAACGGAAGCAAAATGATCTCCAGCTGTTCTGTGGATTATGTGTAGAGAGGAGTAGCTCGGAAACAGGTACTGAATGAATGATTGTAAAAATCTAAAAATGATAAGTGTGGTCAGGCTTCTCGTTTCCTTAAAATGTAGGGTCGCGTACGCTGCTGGAGCATGGCCAAATCAGAGATGCCAGGGTCATATGTATTTGGAGATGCGGGTGCATCGCCCGGGCACGGGGGTGAGACTGAAGTATGATCGGTATTAACTTCAACGTTATTGAGCGGAGGTGCATGCAGGTCATACAGGGGATGCATGAACGCCATTGTCTTCACTGGATGAGGTACCCATGAACTCGTTGACATGTGTGCGGTCACCACAAGGAGCGAGATGGCGGACGGATACAGTGCCTTCTTTTCCACCGGAAAAACGAACATGGGCGTATTGTGGATTGCAATTTATAAGTTCAGCTTACTCAACGATAGGTTCATACTTTGAGGCACGATCAAATCTTCTCAGTAAAACAGGTCCTGGAGTAGTTAGCCAAGTTGGTTTAGACAAACCACAGGATGACTGACGTTTAAACCGAAACATTCGTTCATGTGGAGTGGCATTCGTGGAGACGCAGAACAGGAACCGTATCGAATGGAGGGCATCCGATAGAGCCCACTCCCAGTGACAGATTTGATGGCCTTTCGTCTTGAGTCTGAGCTGCACTGCGTTCCAGAGTGTCCCGTTGAGGCGTTCGACTTGCCCGTTCCCCTGAGGATTATAAGCAGTTGTTCGGCTGGTGCAAACTCCTTTGTCATGTAGGAATGTGGACAGTTCGTCGGATATGAATGAGGAGCCACGATCCGAATGTACATATGCAGACATACCAAACAAAGAGAATAATTCACATAGACATTTAATAACGGTAGCTGCACATGTATCTGTATCGTTAACGATAGTAGGGAGATATCGGTTTCGAGTAACAGAAGGCAGAGGTCCTTTAAGATCGATGCTACTTCGTTCGAATGGTTGAGTCGCTTTGATGAGCGTGGCGGGGGGAGGGGTGGTTTGTAAAATTGCGGTTTAATGGCGACACAAACCGTACATTTTGTGGTAATGTCATTAACATTTTGGAGGGAAAACGGCAAGTTTTTGGAAAGAACAAAGTGATGCATGCGAGTAATTCCGAGATGGCACAAGGAGTCATAAATTTCTTTTAATTTATCATTGCCGATCACATTGTCGCATAGGTTACGCGATAAGGTGTCAGCCACCAGATTGTCTTTTCCACATCTGTAGCTGACATCGTAGCTAAAGGCGGAGAGTTCGATTTTCCATCACTGGACCTCATCGTTTTTCATCTTACTTTTCTGCGACACACGATACATAAAGGAAACCGACCGCTGGTCAGTGATAAACTTGAAGTGCTTCTCGAAGAGATAATGCCTCCATTTACGGCTAGATTCAACGATGGCATATGTCTCTTTCTCAATAGCAGAGTGTTTTTTCTCGCTCGGTGTCAGTGTTCTAGAAAAGAAGGCCACTGGTCGGCCGTTCTGAGTCAGAGATGCAGCAATGGCTATGTCTGAGGCGTCCGTCTGGACAACCAGGGATGCGTTGTAGTCGACTGTCAAGACCATAGCGTTCTCTAACTCCTTTAAATTTTCGAAGGACTGTTGTACACGCTCCGGTAAGGGGAAAGTCCTATTTCTGACAAGAACACTGATTTTGTCAGGGAAGTATGGTATCCATTGCGAATAATAAGCAAACATGCCAACAACTCGTTGTTGGGATTTAGCGTCATGTGGGTGAGGGAGTTGACGAATAGGGCTCATTCGTTCAGGATCTGGTTTGATAATTCCTTCAGAGAGTTCATAGCCGAGAAGGCGTATTTGTTTGGCTGCTATGATGCTCTTCTTGCAGTTAAGGGTAATTTAGTTCTCAGACTTGATTATATGGTCGATAGTACGCTGGAAGCATGCTACTCCGTTGGTAACACCGAAAGGAATACAACGGAACTGAAACAATTCTCCGCATGCTTCAAAAGCCGTATACGGTTTGTCTTTCTCACTGATTGTAACTTGATGGTAAGCACTTAATAGATCTAAGGTGCTAAAGACAGCATGGCAGGAAATCTCTTCAATCATTTTATCCAGCCGCGGTAATGGATAAGCGTCTAGGTATGTGAACCGATTAATGGTTTGACTGTAGNGCCGTATTTGTTTGGCTGCTATGATGCTTTTCTTGCAGTTAAGGGTAATTCCATATTTTTTCATTACTTCATAGAAAGATTTGAGGTTCTGGTCATGCTCACTGTGGGTAGTCCCACAAATAGTGACGTCATCGATGTAAGCGTAGGTGCCACTTAAGTTTTCAGACTTGATTATATGGTCGATAGTACGCTGGAAGCATGCTAATCCGTTGGTAACACCAAAAGGAATACGACGGAACTGAAACAGTTCTCCGCATGCTTCAAAAGCCTTATGGGGTTTGTCTTTCTCACTGATTGAAACTTGCTGGTAAGCACTCAATAAGTCTTAGATGCTAAAGACAGCTTGGCGGGAAATTTCTTCAATCATTTTATCCAGTCGCGGTAACGGATAAGCGTCTAGGTATGTGAGCCGATTAATGCTTTGATTGTAGTCCACTACCATGAGTCTTTTGTGGTTTGAATTTTTTGTTGAAAGTACTTGAGCCCTCCAGGGAGAATTCGAAGGTTCAATTATACCTTCATCCAACAGTCGGTTAACTTCAGAGCGGATGAACTGTTCATCGTCAGAGTTATAACGCCGTGATTTCGTGGCGATAGGCTTTCAATCGGGTGAAAGGTTGGCAAAAAGAGGAGGGGATTCAACCGTAGCAGCAGCTAGACCGCAGAGGGTGAATGGACCTCGGTCCCCACCGAATGTGATTTCGACTTTGTTGTGTAGACCAAGGAAGTCGTGGCCTAGCAGCACGTCAGCACATAGATTAGGTAACACCAATCGTTTGATTTTTTTTAGCAGTACTCATGTAATCGATGGATGCGTAGCAATAGCCGCTAGTTGAACACGTCAGAGAGGTAGATGCCATGGTAATCACAAAATCGTTAGCATATATCTTCCAGCCATGTGTACGAACTACCAAAGGAGATATATAACTGCCCGAACTTCCTGTGTCCATGAGGGCCTGAAGCGATATTCCGTTTACCTTTATGCTGGTCACCGTGCGGGACAAGCTGTTCGGGGCTGCAGCAGTCAACAGGGAAGATAAGGCATTATCTGTTGCGCAATTTGAGTGATTTTTGACGGATTTGGATCGACAAACACGCTGAAACTGGCCTCTTTTGCCACATGATTTACAAACTGCTTCTCTTGTGAGACATTTGGATTGTGGATGTCTGGAACGACCGCAAAAATAACATATCTGAGAATTGATTGACGACAGATAAGGTGTAGAATCAGGGGAGATTGAGTGTGAAGGGGTAACCCTAGATGTCTGTAAAGGTGGTGCAGCCGCCGAAAATGATATCGGCTGGTTGTGCGAGTATGACTGAGCTTGTTTGTGGGCCAATTCTAATGACCTAATGTGCTTCATCGAGAGTGAGTTCACTTTGATCCAGACGTTTTTCTCTGATGGTAGCAGACTAAAGTCCGTTGATCAGAGCATCGCGTACACTTTCGTTTTGGTGGTCAATGGCGGACACCGCCTTGAAATCACAATTTTTGGCCAAGGATTTAGGCCTCTGAACAAACTGATCAACATCTTGACTGGTGTCTTGTTTGCAAGTTTGTAGATGACGAGCATAAATTATATTCTTAGGACGAACGTACAACTTTTCAAGTGTACTGATAGCGGATTCGTAATCGGGACAGTCAGCGATGTAAATGTGTATAGGTGCATCCACAAAATGGATCAGGGTTTCGAGTTTTCTAGATTAGGCGTTTTGACAGTGCCAAGAAACGTATGGAAGGTTCGGAACCAATGATTCCATAGCGTTGTGGCGTCTGGAGAATTTGGATGTGTCGAAACACTTGGATCGCAGCAACGGTTCCATTGTATTCTTAGACAAGTAAATTGTTACGGATGGAGTATCAATCCTGATTGAGCGCGAGAACGAGACTGAATAGCATAGAATGAATAGCGCTGTACTTGTCTAAGAGTAGACGTACATAAGCTGAAAGTGAAGGCAAAAGCATGGTTAACATGAAACGACAATGCGAACACAAAGGAATAGCCATGACACTTTGGTCATTTGGTTGCAAACTTTTCATCACCGTTCAAGAACTGTTGTGCAGCTCGGCAGAGAGGTAGTTTGGTGGTCGCGCGTGGAGTCGTGTTGGGCGTGAGTTCAATTATCTTCTAGCATGTTGGACAGTTTGAGTGGGCTATTGGGCCGTCGGTCCATGTACTGATTGGTGGGCGCGCGGGCGTACCCTGTGGTCTTTTTTTAACATGTTCCTGTGGCTGATTCCATCGCCTGATGCGTTCGTCTGATGTTAGCCGTCCATTAGCCGTAATATTGCGTACATTGCATCCAGTTTAACATGTAGGCTAGTTGTGGGATATCATACTTCAAGGAATCACTTCGCACGTTTCTTACTTCTGCGTACGAGAGTCTTTACGTGGTCCAAAATGAAATGGTAGCCTTCTTGATATCTATGTGTGGAAACAAATATACGTCGATCATGTCTCCTTATGACCGCCTTGTGTTCTGTGGTCCTTTCAGTTTGCTCAAGATAGCAATTGTTGCACTTGTGGTAATTCATCTGGTGAGTGACATTGTTTCGATTGCCTCGCCTGACTTTATCCTTTGGTACTGAAGTGAATTCTCTCAAGGCAACAGTTGGTCTGTGAGCTATCAAGAGTCTTTGTGGCTGTGGCAAGCCCACTGTTAGTTTAGATAAATTATTGATGTAGGAAGGCATTGATCACTTATTTGCCTCTTGTTGTTGTTTCCGTTGTTGCTGACACGCTTTTTTCTCTGCGTTTCCTCTGATGAGTTATCCTGGATATCCGTTGTATCACAGTTCTTTGTATGAATGGTTTTCTCTTTACCTTCTCAGTTCTGTTGTGCTACAGTGTATTGACTCACCTTTGAATAGACTTTGAAAGTAGCTCTTTTTGGGATCCTTCGGTGGCTGCTATGGTCGTCTTGCACGTGGTATGCGTGCACTTTCTTCCGACATACGTAGGTTTGAAGTGTCCCGTTGGTACCCTCGTGAACCAGTACAGCCAAGAAGGGTACGTTTGTATCCTTCAGCACTCCTGGGGCGAACCTGATGCCCTCTACTGTGTTGCTGACCAACTTCTTCGAATTTTGTACTGAGTTTCCTAAATAAATAAATAAATAAATAAATGAATAAATAAATAAATAAATAAATAAATAAATAAATGTGCT